>JANHFM010002321.1:48150-58644 GCA_032468115.1 Grayia smithii
TCTGCTGGCTGGGGAATTCTGGGAGTTGAAGTCCACACATCTTCCAGTGGCCAAGGTTGAGAAACACTGCTCTAAAAGGATGCAAAGGACCAGCTGTCTGCAAGGAACATAAATCTTTCCATTCCCCACACTCCTGTCAGAGCTGAAGAAGCTTCTTGGATGAGAAGCGAAATGTCTTCAAAAGAAAAACCAGAAAGTCCAGTTGCCTCCTGAAAAAGCACCTTTGGGACAACCAGGACCTGGAGGACTGAGAATCTCTACAGAGCCTTTCAAAGGAACTAAATGGATATTTCCTGCAATTAAGAGAGGAAGAAAAGGAAGATCTTTTGCCTCCAGCCAATTCTCCTGGGCCACTTCTGAGCTCACTCAGCCTCGGGAAGGAGAACCTAAAGGTTGATCTGTAATGAAAAAATGGCTGAGCTGCTGCTTAAGCAGGTACGGTGACAGGCAGCCAAAGAAGTCTCCTTAACCTGGTTCCTGATGAGAAAGCAGTCATGCGCAGGTAACTGAACCGCTCCTCCAGGTTGTACAGCATTACCCCTGATGCTCTCCTGTCCTAATTCGATCAGTAATTTCACCCTTTCCGCATTGCCAAGACCACCTCGGATTGCACAGGTATAATGTGAAGGCTTAGAAATGCGATCATTGGCAGATGGAAACCCTGAATTAACCAGCTGGACCTGACCATTCAAGCAAGACTTAATTCCGTGGGACGAAAGGAAAAGAAGATTAGGAAGTCTTAAAGGGAGAAGAAGCACATGGCAGGAAACATCGGTGGTTAGTCATGCTTAGCAGAATGGCTAAGTTGGAGATAGGGGACAAGCTATTCTCCAGATGTGATGGGACCGCCTCTGACATTGGAAGGGGTAGCAAGTGAAGAGGCTGACCTTGACACAGAGAGGAGAAGGCCATTAACAAAGCGACACTAAATGAGTCCAAAACAAGAAAGAAGTCATAAACATCTCAGATAGAAACCCTCCCCCTAATTCCTAGGAGTATAAGAAAGTGAGGATGGGTGAAACATAATCAGACTTGAAAGTTTCCATTAGAATACTCCAGATAAATAAAAGTAGTTGTAGTCTTGTGTGTTTCTTGTTCTGGTTTACACCGTGGAGAGCTGTAAGGGTGAAAAGCCCACACTGGGCTAAATCTGGAGGTCCATAAACTCTCCAGGATCAGGACAGAGAGAAGATAGAGACCTTGGGTAATGGTGAATACCAAGTTCAAGGAACAAACGTCTGCTTGTAGACATCATAAGAGCTTCGGTCTGGGCTTTAGGAGGAACTGAAGATGGGACAAGATGGAGCCCCAGGTCAATACGAAGTCACAGAGCATCATGGAAAGGCATCTGGTTGGTTTGAAATAGGAGAATGAAGAATTATGCTGAATTACTAAGGCTGGGGGATTTAGATAGGGCCCATCACTAAGCCCCTCCTCAGCTCTGTCTATCAGTTTCTCCTCTTGTTTTCATAGGCCCCATCAAAACCATCCACAGAAGAGATGTCTCAATCCAAACATCCAGCACAGCTGAGATCTAAAGATCCTTTTTTCCATTCTAGCCACAATTTTTCAGCAAGTTCAGCTTGGCTCAGTCCAAAACCCAGAGGACCTTGAGGTGCAGCCATTTCATTCCATTCCTATCACATCCTCGGGCATTGTTCTTTGCTCTCGGATGCCAATCTTGCAACAGAGTCGGCCCTGGAATTGTCTCCAAGAGAAATCAATCTCATTTCCAAGAGTCCAAGAAGCCCAGCTCTCCATCTGGAATCCAGCAAGTCATCAGCTTTCTAGCCAGAAAGGCAATCAAACTTTTATGTGAGCAGAAGAACAATCTCACCTGGGCTTGGCATTCAGTGATGGGGTGAGGTGAGAAGAAAGAGGAGGAATGTTGTTCTTCTCCTAGGACAGGAGTCAGCAACCCGCAGCTCTGGAGCCACATGTGGCTCTTTCATCCTTCTGCTCTGGCTCCCTGTCGCTCGAAATATGTTTTACAACCACCAATGTGTGATACCCGCCAACACATGATTTATTGAGCTTTTTGGTAGGCCAACCATGAATAAATCCAAGAAAAGAAAAGTTTCAGAAGAAATCAGAACGTTTAATTCAACTACATATGCTAGTTCTGTGGCCGATCAGGAAATAGTCAGGCACGGGAAAGGTTTTGTGGCTCCCGGTGTTTTCTTTTCTCAAATGGTTCTTAGAGTGTTTAAGGTTGCCAACCCCTTTCCTAGGAGAGGTCTTCATGGTGGAAAGAGGTGAGTGGTCAGGCCAATTGTCCACCCTTGAATGTTGCTCAAATAAGGCTAGTAGAAGAATTCCACTTGGCTTCTAGAGATGGTCAACTTTGTAATCCTAGAAATAAGAGGCAAAAGCACAATTTTGGCAGCCTTCCATGCCCAATAACATGGAGCTATGGATGGGGAAGAGGATGGAGTTTGATGAGATGACCAACTTGACATCTTTGATCAGAGAAAAATTATCTAAGTTTATTGCTGACCGGAAAACCCTTATAGACTCTTTTTGTAAAACATAAAAAATGAATTTATATGGTTTGGTGATTAGAAAAAACATAGATTATAAAAAATGAAAATTATGCTGTAAGCCTAGAGAAAGAGGTAAATTTATAATTGCTGTAAAGAAAATGGGAAGCTACTTTATATTTTCTTTTCTTTTTTTTTCAATGCACTTTTGGCTTTGCCTTTTTTCTTTTTCCCCTTCATTCACAGTATTATTTTATGTTAGTTTTCACCTTTCTTGATTAAAAACTTCATAAAGTTATATGGAAAAAAGGAAATTAATGACCCAGATGAGTTTATATCCCCTTCTCCCTGTTTCTGTGCTCTTGGGGGAAACATAGTTTGTATCCTAAGTAATCACTTCGAGGACTGCAAAGAGAAGCAGGATTGTGCTTCTAATTTCCCCCGTTTAGTTGGCTTTAAATTTTTAATCTCTATGCTTTCAATGGAATTAATTATTCAAGCGCATTTCCTTGCACAGAATTGCCTGGATTAGAGCTCCTGGGTCCCTCCATGCCTACAGAAGACGGAACATCCCCATGGTTGGACTCTGCTCCATTCCTCTGTCTGTGAGCTTCTCTCTTTCTTGGTGGCTTCAAACTGAGGAGGGGGGGCGGAAACAAGACAAAAATAACAGTAGCATCACCCAGGGCTGGGAAAAGGCTGAATTCATCCCACCTCACAGAGGTCAGACCAGGGATGTGATTTTCCGGAGGGTTTCGCTTGCATCGATGCTACATCCTGTTGATAACCAGGGTAGAGAAAAGGAAGCCCTGCGCTGCTCTTCTCCATCGGACTAAGTGTTGAAGAAATACCTGAGAGGGGGAGACATTTCAGAGCCCCCACCTGGGAAGGTAGAAAGTAGTCTCAGGGACCCCCAATGCAACACAGCAGTCAGTGCTTCCTACTCTTGGTCTCTCCTAGTTTGCAATGGGACGGGATGGGATGGGACAGGATGGGATGGGACAGAGAGTAGAGTACAGAAGAGTAGAATAGAACAGAACAGAACAGAACAGAACAGAACAGAACATGGTGCTGGCCAAATTGTGTCCTCCTGCATGCATGCAGATGTTCTGCCATTAAGGTCCCCCTCTTGCCAAAGGCATCTGTTCTTCTCCCTTTCCAGCCATTTGGGGAAGTGGTGGAGTGGAGAAAAGCTAAGAAACCCTAATGAAAGAATTCCAGCAGCTGCTGTGCGTTAATTGCCAGCCTCATTTCTACCCAAATCAACCATCCAGTTCTTCTCTTCCCCCACCTCAGCTACTGTATGGGCTGGTTAGGGAGGCCCACTTATCTCTGGGCATAGCAGATCCTGCACCAGACTATTTTTTGTTTGCTTCTGACCACACGGGAATTCTGAGATGGAGGACCTAATGGTCAGGCAGCATAACATTTCTATAGCCTCCGAAGCTCACAGGGACCACAAAATTAGTGGGAGATTCCTGCCAAGCTGAGATAGGGGAAAAGAACAGAGAACTAATAGAGTTGTTAAAAGCCAAGAAAGAGGATCTCCAGATACAGGAGAACTCAGAATGATCTGGCTGAAGGCACCTGGATGAAGCCCCTGAAGGCAGGACAAGAACCAACGGATGGAAACTCATCAAGGAGAGAAGCAACCTAGAACTAAGGAGAAATTTCCTGACAGTCAGAACAATTAATCAGTTGTTAATTGTTTGCAAATTGCAAATTGCAACTTGCCTCCAGATGTTGTGGGTGATCCATCACTGGAGGCTTTTAAGAAGAGATTGGACAACCTTGAAATGGTACAAGGTCTCCTGCGGGAGAAGGGGGTTGGAGTAGAAGACCTCCAAGGTCCCTTCTAAGTCTGTTATTCTGGCGTTGCCTATCTGCATAGCTAATCCAACCACTACCACCGCCACCACCTGGTCCTTCTGAAAATGTCAGGGTGACAGCAATTATGGCATCTCTCAATTTCCTTTTCCTAGTGCTTTATTTATAACCCGGAGGATCAAAGTATAATTAATTGCTGCTCAGTGCCAGGTTTCTGAAAAGATTTGCAACTCCCACTGTGCAGGACGCTGCATAATGCATTGATGGACTCCATATGATGCCCCTTTCTCCAGGCTCCGCCCCTTTGGGCACCCCAAATTTCTACTGAAGTTCGGGCTCTGCTCCATACTGGAATGGGGAGGGGCCCCGAGAAAGCAGTGTAGCCCTTGGGCCCTTTGTGGGTGAGTTTCCAGCTGTGGGAGTTTATCAGCGTTATCACCCCTTGTAATGAGTTCATTTCCATTCCCATCTCTAAAGTAATTTCAGGGTCTAAGAAAATGCATTCTTTTCAGCTGGATTTGGAGCTAATTGATTGGACTTATTTGTTCCTCCATCTCTCGCTCCCTTGTGGGCACCAACCAAGGAATTTGGGGGGCTCTCCCCATCCAGACTCAGCCAGCACCACCACAGCACCACATGTCCAGCTAGGGGCGGAGACCTATAACTGAGCATCCGTGCGTCCTGATGATGCTGTACCCCTCTTCTCTTCCCCACAGTTGAGAAGCCCTCCAGCCTAACTCAAATCTGCTCAGACATGACTTGATTTTTTTTAGGTTTTTTTTTTTGCAGAATTGAGACAATTACAGCTTTTCCCCTTGACTCGCTGGGTTTCTAACTGGGAGGGTCTGTTTTGATGAAATCAGCCTTCAATCCTTCACAGCCAAAGCCTTTTCTGACTTAGATGTGACTTCCATTTGGAGGTGAGTGAACAATGAAGAAATGGCAAGGAGAACATTTCCATAGTAGAGAGAGAAAGAGTGTTGCTTTTGATGGTTGCACGGACAGAGTGGTCACCTTGTGCAGATGTTCTGACTTAGGCTTCCTTAGAAAGTGTGAAGCAAAGTCTTAAACTGTGAATTACTGTCATTTGCAGTCAACAAGGCTTTGGCAAACAGTCTTTCAGAGGAATGTTTATCAACTCCCACCGTATCTCACTTGGAACAATTTCCAGATGTTGGGCAAGGCCAAATGTAGCACAGATTCTTTCCAATCTTCAATCGACCAAATGAACTAATTGCTTCCTGCAAAAGCCCACGTCCCATTTGCTCCCCTTTTATGTCCTATAGGAGGGGCCAATTATCTCCAAGATGTGGCCTTACTCCCGAGTTGACCCTGCTTTCTTAATTGTTCTTTTCTTCTGGCAGTTCTGCGCATGCGCACACTGGGAACGGGCTCCAGCTGTTCCTCCGCCTCACTGCTGTCTATCTCCCTCTCTGCCTCTGACGCAGAGCCCTCGCCTGAGCTTTCCCCAGCCCCCAGGACTGCCCCATGTTCCTCCCCAACCTCCTCACTGTTCGACTCTGCTGCCAGCTCTGTGGGCCACTGGCAGGCCACAACAGCAGGCAAGGAGAGAGAATTGGGGGAGGGGTAGAAAAGCAACATCAACGGAGAGTCTTCACCATCTGGGTCACGGTTGTCCCGAAGGTGCTTTTTTCAAAAGGCATTTTTATTTTTTTTTATTTTTAACATTTCACTTCTCGTTCAAGAATTCCTCAGAACTGAAGAAGCTTCTTGGATGAGAAGCAAAGAATTTTCAAAGTGGGGGGGAATCCCCAAGAAAGTCCAGTTGCCTTTTGGAAAAAAGCACTTTTGGGGTAGAAAAGCAACCCGGAGAGTCTGCGCTGAAGACCCCCTCCTCGCTTCACGTGCTCCCAGCTCCCCTTTCAGGGCTCAGCCCCCCCTGCTTGAAAGCGCCACTTGCTCCGAGCTATTTGCAATACTTGAATACGGCACCCTTCCCAAAGCAAAAGAAAATGGATTTTATTTGCATACAACATGACCTGATTAGAGAGGCCCCTCTCTCTCCCCTGCACGGTTGGAGTTCATTTCCAGTTCAATCCCCTCTTGGCTCTGCTTCCTCACCCCTGAAGCTCCTTCAAATGGGGATTAATTGGTACAAGTGACCCCATGCGAGATCTCTGGGCAGCCGCCAACCATCAGGATTGGGGGGCGGGGGGAGGGCAGCCGCACAGCATCAAAAGATGGTCTTCACCAAAACACCTTGTGATCTTCTGCATCAAAGTTAGGCGGAGGAGGAGAAGAGGGACAGCATCCATAAAAGAGCAACAGAAGAGCCGGTTGTGTCTTTTTTTCAAAAAAACCCCACACAAATCCTGCCATTCGTTAGCATCGCACTTCGCTCAGGAGAATTTCTTCGAAAATCTGTTCTTTGAATGCATTTCAAAAGCAGGAGGAAAGGAAAGAAAGATTCCTCCAGCTTCTCTGAAATATGTAGCCAAATAATTCAGAAGAGACGAGAAAGATCTGGGAACTGCCACTTGAGCCAATCAAGACCCAGAAACCAGAAAAAAGATTTATAAATTGGTTGAACTCCACAAAACTACCCATTCTGGTCCTTCCTCTTGTCAGTATTAATTCCCAAAGCGTTTGATTGTCTTTACAGGTAGTTCTCGACTTACAACCATTCATTTACTGAATGTTCAGAGTTATGGCACTGGGAAAAAGTGACTTATGATGAGTCCTTTCACTTATGACCATTGCAGCATCTCCAAGTCACATGATCAGGATTTGGGCACTTGGCAACCAGTATATATTCACAGCATCGTCCCATTCGTGACTTTCCTCATTAGCTTCCAACAAGAAAAGTCCATTTGGGGAGGTGGGAGCCAGATTTGCTTAAGGACCGCCTGATTCCCTAAACAGCTGCAACAATTTGGTTTACAGCTGTGCAAAATTGTTCATAAAAGTGGGTGTTAGCAACCGCTTTGCATTAGAAATGGAAATTCTCCCAGTTGTGGTTCATAAATCAAGGACTTCTTGTATTGGAAGATATTTCTTGTTTATGTTTCCTTTCTCCACTTGATTCTGGTCTGTCTTCATTTTGCAAAGCCCAATATTTAACAGCATATCAGATCATCTACTGTATAAACTGTCCACCGAAGTGTAAAAATACAAACATCCACATGCTTTTAAAAAAAACAAACGCTTTCTCTCTTTATCCAGAGAGGTTCCAGAACTTTGCAGCCTAAATCTGAAGCCTCCGGAATGGTTTTTAATCAGAAAACGTTGGTTTTTTTTTTTTTTTTTTTTTTTACTTTTCTTCATGGCGAAGTTCCCCCTTGCCACCCTTTAGGACAGGATAGAAACATTTGATACACCGTCATCGATAAACATGAACATCTCCTTTCTCTTCCTTTCATTCCGCATTTTGCACTTTTGGCCTCCCGTCAAAATCCGAAGTCGAAGATTTTGATGAAGGATAACGTTGCCATGACAATAGAGCATCTACAAGGAACCAAAAATAGGCCCTTGTCCTTTTAAAGCTGTTTTGGGAAGTGATACAAAATGGCCCAATCCGGATCGATCGAGTCTTGCTCAACCTACTGATAGTGAAGGGGTTGCATCGAGGGGCGACCCTTCCTGTGGGACCACGGAGGACCTTTGCGGAAGACGGCCGTTCTGGTGTGAGGGCAGCCATGTTGTTGGTGGACTCTCTTTAATTCTCTGCTTCTTCGTCCCTAAAGAGAGCCTGATTTCATCTCGCAGGCTTAAGATTGCGGAGGCAAAACCATGGTAACCAGTCCTGCTTCCCTTCCTTTTAATGCCTTGTCACCCAGATAAGTTCTTGCTGGCTGTCAATTCCTGGGGAGAAGGAAATGCATTTTTCATAAGCATCTGACAGAAATTAGCATCATGAGAATTAGCGTTCTTAATTACTGGCAGAGAACAGTGGTTGCTGCACTGGGAACACGAAGCCAGTCTTATTTACAAAGCTTCTCCGTTATGGCGCAAGAATCGACTCATTGGGGAGGTCCAATGAAGTGGGGAGGAGGACCCCAAAAGTCAAGGTGTGGCTGTGACTTCACCATCATGGCAGCCCTGCTCCATTTCTTTTTCTGACATGTGTCAAAGAGTGCAGGGAAGAGCAACCGAGATGATCAGGGCTCTGGGGGCTATACCAGTAGTGGGTTGCTCCCGGTTCAGCCTGGTTCGCACGATCCGGTAGCGGTGACAGTGTGATGTGAACAAACCGGTTCTCCGCAGCCGGGAGCTGGGCCCACTCGTGCACCCTTACTTACTTTTTTCTGCTCTGTGCATGCGCAGATTGCTTGTTTTGAGTTTTTTTCGAAGTAGAGTAGTAAATGCCCATGCGCGGAGAGCACATGCTGATCATGCGCAAAGCACATGCATGAAGAGAACTGGTAGTAAAGGTAAGTAGAACCCACCCGTGGGCTAAACCATAGGATGAACGGTGAAGGGAACCAGGTATCTCTAGGTCTTCTCAAAGAGAAGGATTAGGAGAGACAGAATTACTGTCTTCCAATATTTGATGGGCTACAACAGAAGAGAGAGGTTGGCTTATTCTCCGTAGCACCTTAGCATTAAAAAGAGATTCAACTTGGAACTAAGGAGGAATTTCCTGACAAGGAGAACAAACAATCTGTTCCCCAAACACAACAAACCATCTGAATTTAAATCAATGATTCCTTTATTGGGAGCGCCAGCAGCCCCAGCAAATAGTTTCTCTCTCACCACAGGCTAACAGGTCTGTCTGTCAGGGAGATGAATAGTTGTCTGCCACTCTATTCATCTCCGCCCCCTGCCTTTTATCCCCAGAACGAAGGTGGGGCTTCACTAGCAGTGGTGGCTCTTCTGTCCCAAGGACCGGTCCACAGATTTCCGCTGCTCTTCTCTCCGCTGCCTTCTGCAGTTCCGTGCATCAGACACTGGACCCAGCTGTTCCTCCTCTTCCTCATCAGCCACTTCCAGACCTGGGGGCTGTTGACTCTCCATCTGAGGGCTGACGGACAGCCCAGGTTCCTCCTCCACCTCTCCCTCTGCCAGCTCCACTCCCTGTTCCCCCTCAGAGCTCTCAGGTTGCCTTGATGCTGGCTCTGACTCCCACGCCTCCGCCTCCTCCTCCTCTGATTCGGCTGCCGGAGGGGCCAGTGGCCAACAGGCCACAAGGTAATCAGTGTTACAGCTTGCCTCCTGAAGTTGTGGGTGCTCCATCATTGGAGGTATTTAAGAAAAGATTGGGCAGCCATTTATCTGGGATGGTACAAGGACTCCTGCCTCAGGCAGGAGGTTGGATTAGAAGACCTCCGTGGTCTCTTCCAGTCTTAGGAGTCTCCGCTCCCGAGTCGAGTCTTGACATTTGACATCTGACTGGATGGTCATTTTCTCTAGCTACGTAGCATTTTTCCAGCTCTGTGGGAAATTTCCTCTGGATAACTTCTCTCTGTTGGTAGAAGGGATGAATTAAAAGTCAGTACCAATTGTATTCCTTCTTATTAAGCCACACACAACAGCCGGCTATAAAACAACTGTTCTCCTAATTTAGAGAAGCTCCCCCAGGAACGTTGCCAAAGACGCAATGCCGTTCTTCCCAGAGAAGCCTCGGGACCCCAAAACGGCTCGGTTGTTAGAGGCCTGCGGTTTTAATGGAAGAGGAACACACAGAACCAGCAGGCCGGCCGGCTGCGCTGCGCAGATGACAACTGACAAGAGCAGATAACTAAATGGGTAATTGGGACTGCGCTAATTGATATCCGGGATGTATCATCGCCCCATTAGAGCTGTTAACAGAGAGTGAAACGCAGCAGTGACCTCGCCATGCCCTCGTTCTTTGCAAGGCTTGGCAGGGGCCGATCAGAGCCCAATTAATTATTAGTGTTATAAGTAAATGAGTTATTAGCATTCATGAATTCTAGAGTGTGCAACTGGGCGCCGGGTTTGGAGAGCCTGTTTTTTTTTACGGTTTCTTAGCCTGTAACCATAGGAACTAAACGGTTGGCAACCCAAACCTTTGTAATTAACCAAGGCGAGTTCTCACCCTCTGAAATGTCAGGAAAGGCATTAAAATAAGGTGACCAACTTTTTTACAATGAGAAGGAGGACACAAATAAATTGAAGAAAAAATAAATCCGAAATAAAAGAAACTGAAACAATAACATAAGCGAATAAACTTGTAAATAAAATTATACATATTTGGAAATTATTAAAT
>JANHFM010002321.1:74544-84869 GCA_032468115.1 Grayia smithii
TGAACCCTGAAATAAGCGCTTGGCCTTATTGCCATGCACTCAAAAGCCCGATTGGGCTTATTATCAGGGGATGTTTTCTTTTGGGGGAAACAGGGTAGATGACCTACAAGCTCCCTTCCAACTCTGTTATTCTAAGTCTGATCAGGAATGAGCATCATAAACAAACAGCTGGATTTCTCTTTTTAAAAGCGTGGTTATCATGGAAGGCAGCCAGTCGGCTGAAATAACTATATCCAAGAGGAAAGTCCAAGATTTAACAGCGCGTCTCGTCTGAACCGTCTGGGGGAGAAAGTCACAAGGAGTGGAGAGAACTCAGGTCTCTTTGAGGGTGAAAGATACCTGGCACTGAGGTCTGCAGGTGTGGTTTGGGAGGGGAAAGGCTTGAGGACAGGCTGGCTCACCTGAAATGTACATCAGACCCCCATAGACAGTCCCTGCGTGGCCATAATGGGGCTCATTCATCTTCGCCACGTAGCTCCATTCGTTCATTCTGGGATTGTAACACTCCACCGTAGCTGTTGAAAAAAGATGATTAGAATTCAAATGCTTGGCAACTGACTCGTACTTATGACGGCCACCTGATCCCCTTTTCTGACCTTTTGACAAGCAAAGTCAGTGGGGAAGCCAGATTCACTTAACCATGTTCCTAACTGCAGTGATTCACTTAACAGCTGTCGTAAAATGGGACACAACTCACCTAACAAATGTCTCCCTTAGCAACAGAAATGTTGGGCTTGATTGTGATTGTAAGTCAAGGGTTCCCCGCATTTGATCCACACCTGCAATCTCTGAACCCCACCAAATGATCCCAGATTCCCAGCCCTGAGGAAGGCAGGCTGGCCAGGGGATTCCAAGCCTTGAGCCCAAGGACGGACCGACGAAGGCGACCCCTAAATGCTGCCCTCTCTGGCGCTTTTGCTGTGGGGCAGCCTCTCTTCTAGGGACGTTGGTTTGGGCCCAAGGAAGCTCCCTTGCCAGCCACCCTTTCAGAAAGGGCGCCGAACAGAAGCCTCTGCCTTCGTGGATTTATTTCCCACAACCTCATGAACAAAACCGTTTCACAGATGATCTGGCCATCAGTGTCGGAAACAGTCTCTCTCTCTCTCTCTCTCTGTCTGCTGGTTTCATGTTTCTGACTGGGTGCCTGTTCTATTTTCAGTCCCCTGATGTGAAAATAGACACAGAGCAAAGTTTTAGTTGACTCTTTTTAAAGAAACCATGTGCATGCGGAACAGCCATGGGAACAGGGCACCTGTGGGGCAGTCGCATAGGTCGAAAAACTCAGCAAAGCTCCCCCCCACCCCTTTCTAAACATTAAGTGGCTTTTTGTTTTTTAATACACAAACACGCAGGCCTGTGAATGATCTTCTCCCTTGCTTTTTTTCACAGAAACACCCCATTTGATAGCCAGCAAGAAGGAAAGCTTTCCAAGAAGCGGCCTTTAACCGCATTGATAAACTTTGCACACACCGCTGACGGCTACTCAGGTGCAGAGCAGAAAAACACCAAGCCTCTGCCGTGGTCAACTTTAACCGGCATTAAAATAAATCTCATGTGTTTTAAAAAAAAGTCTTTAGAAGGATTCCAAGGGAGCTCTTCTAATGCGAAGGTTTTATGGGGGAGGAACCAGGAGTTGAAGGATTCCTTCCCTATCAGCTCCCCTTTCCTGCTCAGAGACACCTGGCCACGGGAGGTGGGAGCAGGTCATGATCTGAATGTAGAAGCAGGATTTCTATGCTTCTGAGCAGAGGCAGCTTCCACGTCCCACAAGGCTGCTTCCCCAAACACCCCTCTGTCCCCCCACCCCTTTCCATCCGTTCCCTCCCCAGGGCAGCATCCCACTAGAACCGGAGCCGGCCTGAGGCCCCTGTTGCAGTGACTTCACACCTTCCAAGCTTCTAAAAATAAAAATATGAGCATATACATACAACACCAAGCTTATGGCAAGGAGAAAGAGGGGACTGGGTTTAGGAGTCTGAGAATAGCAAAGAACCTCCACTGTAAATGTTGCAGCTGGGGCTGTGGAGTCAGAAGGCCTCAGTTTCCCCATTTAGACTCCAGGCCATGCTCCAAGGCTACCTCTCTATGGCTACCCAAGACTCAAATTGAGAGAGGTCCACATAATCAGGACACCATGTCTGGAGATGTAAGGCCCTCCGTTTCTGCCCACCCTTCTCAGCAGAAGTGAAACCAGCCAAAACCTGGATGGATTTCTCAACGGCCGAGAACAAAATTCGTTTCACTGCTCCAGACTGAAACATCTGTGAGGCCATCGAGATTTGACTCCAGCTGGAGCATCAAGACCAGACCACGGAAAAGCTCAAAGAAAGAGTGAAAGATTGGAAGATGTGGAGAGGCTGGTCCACAGAATCACAGAGTGGGACACGACTGGATGGATAACATCATCATCAAGACTTCTGACCCATTCTGAAATCTCTCCATTTGCCCCTTAGTTGACCACACTCACTTTGCTCCTGTCAGCTCCTAGTAGGCCAAGAGGTCACTATCCTGAAGGTGCTTTTTCAGGAGGCAACTGGACTTTCTTGGTTGTTGTTGTTGTTTTTTTGAAGATGTTTCACTTCTCATCCAAGAAGCTGAAGAAGTCTTCAAAAGAAAAAACCAGAAAGTCCAGTTGCCTCCTGAAAAAGCACCTTTGGGACAACCAGGACCTGGAGGACTGAGGAATCTCTACAGACTCCAAGTGTTCACTACTTCATTTAGGAATGATCTTATTAATTAGAGGATAAGCATTAGACAAGATCTCGGCCATCATCAAGGCCAATCCTTAGCACAACAAACTAGAACATCTCCATATTCTATTGTTATTATAATACTTTTTACACCATTTTTATGGCACTGTGATTTTTCCAGGTTAACATAAGATCTTCTCGGCAATAGCAGATCATTTGTTTAAATTTGGGGGACACTAGCAAACTACAGCATTTCATTTCTGCTTCATCTCTTCCTAGACAGAGTTTTTAGTAGCCTTAATCATTCCTGCCTTTGGGGATTATTCCCAACATCAACTTTTGTAGAACTGTCTGTTGGATTTTGACCTGCCGCGTCCCTGTTTCTTATTATTTCAATTCTAAGCAGATAAGACTTGCATGTCAGCAGTGATGAAGGTGGGGCTTTTACACTCAACCACAGACGGCAATCAAAAAAACTCTTCTTGCCAAATTCTCAGCGTGGCAGATCAATCGGGTCAGAGAGTAATGTGACGATTTGTTGGGGATGTTTCTGTGCCAAGAATGCTACCTCCGATTCCCTACCTAAACATGATTAATCATGAATAAACATTATTCACCTTTCTTCCTTTCTTGCCTTTCTCAGGAAAGAGGGAAAAGTTACAAGGATTATTTCTACGTTTTACTGCAAAAAGGAGGCTTCAAAAGCTGCAGTGAAAGTAGAAAAAAAATGACTTGCGACGCAGCTCAACGGAAAGAGAGAGAATATTTTGATCTAAGAATCGACAGGACCGCCAAGCCAGAGACTGCCTTTCATACAAATGGATCCAGCTCATTATGGAAATCGATGCAAACTATTTAACAGCCCACAGATTGTTCAAGGTAACCCTGAAGACAAGTACTAAAAAGTGACAGATCATATCAATAGGGAAGAAATTAGAAAAGGATTGTCAGGCAGCAATGGTGCTGCTCGCCTATAGGGAGTTTCAACAGAAACATGGCTGCTTGCCTCTGGTATTTATCAGAGGAAGATGCTAAATTATCAGCAGAAAGACCCTTAAAAGCCACCCTGAAGAGGGTCCTAAGTGGAAAACGCATAGCTCACTTCCTTTGCTCTCTGCCTGGCTCACAAGGGGGCCCAGGAAGTGAGCCCGTATGCTCAGACCAGACGAAGAGAGCCAGCCACCAGCACTTAATTCTTCACACGTCAGACAAAAGAAGCTTAAAATAAATTCAGATCAGCGCTACCTGCATAAAATCAATACACAATTCATTCGCTCAGAAGAAAACAGGCCCATTCATTATCCCTCTTGGCATGTGGGAAGATAGACAATTAAACTCTGCATTACCATAATAATATACAGCAGCACCGTTATTATTTCCAAACACTCCTTTTAAAAATATGATACAGGTTAGCATGCAATGCCGTGGTTACTAAATCCCCACAGAGCAAGTGATAGCCTGACTGAAGCTTCGCTCCTTTTTCTGAACGGGTCGAATTGCCTTTGTAGATTGTGGAAACGTTCCGGCGTAATATATCTTGATGCCAGAAAACCATCTTGGCAGTGAATCGCGACGTCCTGATTAGCCGGTGATGAAGCTTCTCCTCCTGAGGTGGAACTTACCTAATTCTCCAGCTGCATTGCGACCACCAACGGCATAGAGATGTCCTTTGAGGGCACTTAGGTGGAAGAAGGTCCGCTTTTCATTTAAGGAAGCCACTTGCATCCACTTGTTGTAGCGAGGGTCAAACCTGAACACTGTGTCCACAGCCGTCTTCCCTTTCGTGTCGTAATTGCTCTGTCCACCAACCACGTACAGGAAGTTCCCAATCACCGCGATGCCATGCTGGTATCGGGGTGCGTCCATGGGGGCCAGGGACCTCCACTCGTGCGCTTTCTCGTCATACATCCGCAGTTCCTTACTCACGACTAGCTGCTGCCGGAGGACCCCTCCCAAGGTCACCAGGTGGGTGCTGTCCGAGCGGATGGCCGTTCTCTCCGACTGCATCACTGGCTGCATGTAGGGCATCATTTGATAGTTACTGGCTTCCAAGAGCAAATTGACGCAAGTGTTATCAGTCCTCATGAAATCCACGGTCTGGACGTAGTTGATGAGATCCTGGGGCGTCATCAGAGGGAAACGGATGTTTTTCATGAGCTTCGCGGCGCATTCCATGCGTGGCTCCTCGTACCGCAGCCACCGGCAGGCGGCCTTGAAGAGTTCCAGCTCAGTGCAGTGCTTAAGGCTATTACTGGAGAGGACGAAGGCAAGGCGCTCAAAGGGGAGCTTCACAAACTCCCCTGTACTTAGCAGGGCCGGGAAGTTCTTGAGGATGAAATTGTTCACGTATTTATCCACTTCGGTGAGGTTGTACGTGTTAGCAATCCGTCCCACCTCAACGCAGTTCTCCAAGGACACCTATGAAGGTAAGAGACGACCTATTAGCATGGAAGAGCTTACCTGCAGGGGGATTGAATGCTACCTGTACTACAGTACTCCCTGTATCCACAGGCTTTGTAGCCACTCCCAACGTGTCATTTGACAGCAGCACTGGAAGCATTGCACAGGGCTTTCCTTTCTTCAGCAACTACCTGCGCAGGGAGCCTCGAGCTACGACAGGCTGGAAAAACTGGGCCAAAGTTCTGCTGGTGTCCTTCTCCAGTCTTCTCCCGCCTGTTCCCATCAATAACAATGCACCCGTTTCCATCAGGGGCTGCTACCTTGAAGAACCACACATTTGGGATGGACTGGATCAAGGGAGCAGAGTCCTTTAAGGTTTTCACTCTTAACACTGAAATTGCAGGAGGGAAATAAAAGGCTAGAAAAACCCAGATCGGGTTTCCTTGAAAGGTGGTTGAAAATTCTGAGTTGCAAAATTTAGACAAGGGGTGAAGGGGCGGCAGGAAGTGTCAGCGGCAGCTAAAATTGAAAAGCAAGAGGTGGAAGCAACTGAAGATGACATCAGCTGCAAGTATCCCAGCTGAAGACCTGAAACAGCAGCAGCAGAAACGAGAAAAGGGATGACTTGCAAGACACAGAGCAGTTGATAGGTTTGTCAGGAGGACCAACACAGGGATAAAAGACACAGAGGTTCCTCTGCTGGAGTCTCCCTTGGTGGCCCAGGCTCAGATGCCTATAATTTAGACATCCTAGACTGCTTTTGGGATCTGAATTTTCTTACTCCGTATCAGTGTTTCTCAACCCTGGCAGATTTAAGATGTGTGGACTTCAACTCCCAGAATCCTCCAGTCAGCATGTGCGACGTCTTAAAACTGCCGAGGTTGAGAAAGTCACAACTCTGTGTAGTCACAATTCGTTATTCCACCAGGACTTAACACAGATTGTAGGACTGCGTACCTGAGAAAGAAAAAGGACACCTTTATCAGGAGAGGTGCAGGGAAGGTCTTCCTCTCTGAGTTAATGGCTCCGTCCCATCTTCCCCAGCTCTCGGCCACGCCCACTAAAACTGATGGATCTTGAAAATCCAACCATGTTTAGAAAGTCTCCCTTTTTCCTCCTTGTTGGATAAATGGCTGGTATTTTCATTATTTGACTTGGATGGTACTGTGTTTTTAAAACCCACCGGTTTCTGAAAAGCTGTACATTAGATGTCCTATTATTTTTTAAAAAATCTGTTTAAAATCTATTTACATGCAAGTTGTGGAATAACTCAGTGGTCTCTGTCTTTCCTTTAATCCTTGAGCAACCATCAAAATACATACCCCTATTTCCATCTTACAGAATCGCCCAACCCAGGCTGCAAGCCACGACCTTCATTTCTCTTACCCCGGATATAAGAAACACTTTACAGAAGTCCAGCACGGGCAAGATCTGCAAAAAACTGGCCGCTTCAAGAGTGTCCTGCAGGTTGTCCATGTTGAGGGAAAGTTTCGCCGTATAAATAAAATCAATGATCTTCTTTAAACCTATTTTGTTCACACCGTGCAGCTTGATGCACATTAAGTCTTGCTCTTTCATCCCGCCTGGGAACAAAATTTAGACACAAAAGGGTTACAGCCAGTCAGAGCCTCCTTAGGACGTTTCTTCCAAACCAGAGAGAATGGCATGTCACCCCTGACGTTCACTGAACCCAGGGAGGGAGTGTCCACTGGTCTCCATGCGTGGCACCTGATCCACCAGCAGGGAACCCTACCTGTGAACATGGCCTTGAAGTAATCACTAGCGGACGCCATCATAGCCCTGTGCACAGGGAACACTTCGTCTCCATCGCCTGGCACTAAAGTCACATCACAAAGCAACCCTTCTACGCGCAGCTGATCAAAACCCTGCAAGAAAGAACCAGCGATGTCAGTTCCGCTCCCCCTCGAATGAGGCACTGGCCCACAGGGGAGCCCCACACAATTGGAGCTCCTGTTCCTGCGTCTGCAGAAGCAGCCCAGGCTCAGCGTCACTGGGGAACCCCACGGAGGCTGCTCTGCTCCTGCCAGCCAGAAGAAGAGGAGGAGGAGGAGGAGGAGGAGGAGGAGGAGGAGGAGGGTTATTAGGTTACCCCACTGAACAAAAGGCTTCTGGTGTTCCCAGAATACAGGGAGGATCCTGGGGCATCAGTTCTGCCCGGTCATCCACTTCCGAAAGCTTCTGTGCTCGTTTTTACACCGGCTGCAGCTCTTCCCCAGGCCTGCCCACCCAGCAATTCCCCACTCTTTAAAGTGCTCCCGGGAAGAGAGCCGTGTTTAGCCTACTTTGCCACCTAGTTGGTGGCAGCAAACAATGCCAGGCACGGGGTTTGGCCTCATTTCACGGCCATTGCAAACACGAAGCGTCAGCAAGGGGGGCAATGGGGCTGCTTTCGAGACCCGCAGTCAGAGGATGAGCCTGGACTTCTGCACAGCCTGCTGCTAGATAATGAAACTGCATTTTTCACGCTCCAGGCCAATGGAAGCAAAAAAGATAGGAAGAGCAAAACATTCACACTGAAAGGCTGTTTCGCCTGACAAATCCCCTTAAGGCGTTTGGACATAATGCGCAGGCTAAAAGCCTCCCCCCTCTTTCTTGGACCATGTCAACCTCAGGTCTCCTTCAATCACAGGGAAAAGCAGCCACACTCCAATCTGACCAAGGAGGGGAGCCCATCCTGTGCTTCCTTCCCAGTCGCTGGGCTGCAATGAACCGCCAAACAGATGAGTCTCTGGAGGAAACTCTGACCCCTGGAACGGAAGAAGATACTCCCAAAGAAGTCCACCTGGCGGGGGGCTCCGTTCCAAGCGTTCACTCACCTGGAGGACCACAGAACTGTGAGTGTTGCTGGTGAAGAATCGGGTGGTTCCTGCCTTTGACGCCTGCAGGTGAGCAGACAAGCCCATATCGCTGCTCCCCAGAGTGACTTTCATGTGAGGCTCTTCCTCTTCAACCAAAGATCTGGAGAAAAGGAACGAAGAGAAGAAGACAACGGCTTCCAGTCAGAGCTTGCTTGTTCCTCCTGCCACCATCACCATCACCAATGCAGGAACATGCAGGAATCTGTAAGCCAATCTCAAAGGGAACCTAACCCGGTTTGTATTGCTATTATAAATGTTGTTATTAAATATTAAAAAGTGACGGGGCAGTTTCTCCTTTTGAATTCTGCCTTCATTGCAAGAAGCTAACAACTTTCTTTCATTTTTCCCGTAATTAAGATTTGGGGTTCAAAAACCTTCCACCTTTTAGGAACCTAAAAACCTTCATTGCAGCCGGATAGGAAACTGAGGGGTAGAAAAAAAGGGGGGGGGGGATTTGCAAGCAAAAGTTCTGTCTGTCCAGATCTTACATGCTCTATGTATGACATGCTGATGCCTTTATGGCACCTGTGTCCATAAAAAGCTCAGGGATATCGCATTACATACAGTCATTTGTGTGCCTTCCGTGCACGTGCTGACATGAAAGTATCCGCTCTTCTTCATAATGTTTAAATATAACTTGCAGCCTCTTTAGAAAACATCTCTGAGCAGGCAGGTAAAACATTGGCCTCAAAAGGAGTTTCAGAAATTACTTCAGCAGGATAACTGCTCCCCCAAATATGAGCAAACCAATTGTCTCCTGCCTACATTAAAAAAAAATCCTAATTAAAAACAGAATTGGTTTAAAATAAATTCAGGTTATGCTTGCAGCTGCTATTTATTTCCACCAAGTAGGGAAACTGGGGTTATTTAAAGGAATTTCTGAAACTTGAACATTTGGGGGTGAAAACACAAATTGTTTGGAGATCAGCCATAAAATAGAACTCTAAACTACTGTGGATACACAGAAATGGCGGTTTGATACATGGGTGTGAAATACATGGAACACAGAGTGTGGAAATGCAGAGCACATTTAGCAAGTTTCTATTTCAAGTGTGACCAGGTGGTTCCTCACCACAAGGATTTGTGAAGATTAAAGCTTCTTTCTGAAAATGCTGCTGTGCACCATAATTAGCAACCCATAAATAACCTGAAATGTCTCATGTCACATCCTGATTAATTGCATAAACCTTTACACAGCCCCAATACCCAAATCTGTTTCTTTTACTGCATTCACGCCACAAAAGGTAGGAAAAAATTTAAACCAATCACAGATGGCAGATGTTGGTGCAACAATTGAAGGTGAAAATCTTCCAAACAGAATGGATGCCTGCTATTTTATTTTATTATTTATTATTTAATTATAGTGCTCAGACTTGTCTTTGATACCAGCAGTGACAGTGAAGAATTTCTGATAGATTAAATCACATTTTAGTTGAGTAAAATCAGATTGTGTTCTTGTGGTCCGAGTTGGACAGAAATCATCCACGTTCTCATCTACAGATTGAACATCAGCTCTACCAAAGGTTCAATCCCATCTCCTTCACACAATTATGGCTAAATATAAAATATGGACCAAAGCATCTGTCTGAGTGCATTGCAAGAAAATTAGCTCAACAGGAAGTATTCCCTCCAGAATCACTACAAGATGTGACTGAAGTCCAGTTTCATGAGGTCATAAATATATATATCCCTGGGCCAGAGAATAGAATATTGGACTAGATCAGAGCTGATAAACCAGTTATGTCCAATCTTGGCAACTTTAGGACTCGTGGGAGTTGAAGTCCACAAGTTTTACTGTTGCCAAGGTTGGACGTACCTGTGATAAACAGTAGTTTCCAGACCACAAGTAGGGTTTGAAAATGTGGGGGCTTCTTTATCCAGTACACAAAAAGCCTGAATTTTTGGAAAAAATATCTAGCCTACTTATCTAGTTTTTTTTTAACCTTCTTCCATGTTTTCTATTACCAGCTACTCTCCCTTGAAGAGCTGTGGAACCCAAAGACTCAAAATCCACAAGTACCTGAGCCAACTCATTATGTCAACTATGCGCCCCAAAAACCCCCAAAAGTTTTAATGAAGAAATATTCAGTTTAGATATATTTACCAAGGGTGTTTTACACTCATTAAAGCTAACACACCAACCCTTATAAATAATTAGTTAATAAGGAGAGTAAATATATTGATTAAGCTTTTCTGGGGATAATGCTGAATCGCTATTGCTTCCAAGAATTCCTCATAAAGTTAATTAACCTCCTAATTATTCCCATAGCTATGACTAATAGATGGCATTATATTAAAAAAGAGACGACTAGCTGGACTTTTAATCCACATGAAATCCTGTAAGAATCAGGACTAC
>JANHFM010002321.1:87499-98424 GCA_032468115.1 Grayia smithii
CTTTGCTGGCTGGGGAATTCTGGGAGTTGAAGTCCACCCATCTTAAAGTCACCAAGGTTGAGAAACACTGACCTAGACTGTTTACCCCTTCCTCCAATCAATAATGTTTTCACACAGGAAATAACACCCAGTCTATATCTGATCGCCACATCATAAAAGCCTGCATCTCTCTCTTGAATTACAGCTGGATCCTCCTGCCTCTTCTCCACTTTAACTCAGGGGGATCTCAAATCCCCTCCCCAATTTCCTACAAAATGCATAATTTGCTGTGTCCAGAACAGGAATTTTATTCTGGACGTTACTCTGAATGAAACATGGCGCTTATTAAATCCAATTCTCAATATTGAGAATCGTTGATGACGATCCATCTTTTGATACAAGCATGGACCCTGATGCTCACAGGTCGATCATCAACTGCAGGTTTTCTATCTATAGGTGGGCAAACAACTTATCAACAAAACAAATGTGGGAAACTTTTTGTTCTTTTACTCTAAACGGATAATGTGAAAATAAGACTTCAGGTGGCTTTTCTTGACTTCTAGATTTAAAGGGTCTCCTGGAAGTGTATCTGGGAGGGGAATTCACCTGCTTGAGGCAAAGTGGGTGAAACGAGGGTGGGGGGGAGTGGTAGAGAAGAAGGAATAGAAAGCAGGACCTGTAGTGCTTGGGACAATGGATCATAAAGCACTTCATATTTATAAAGACTAAAAATATTTCTGAGTCTTAAGGATAAACTGTGCCGAACCTATAATTACCAATATAGCCTCTTCCTTAAGTTTTTAAAACCTTTTTGGTCTAAACATCAAGTAGAACATATATTTTACTAAGGAAAACAAATGAACTTGATGAGTATGTTTGAGCTCTGCAATTACATAAACCATTATGGAATATGTACCCTGAACTGCACATGAAAGGATTTTTTTTAAAAAAATGATTTACTCATTTAACAAACATATTTTAAGACATATATTTCTATACTAGTTTCTGAGACTCCTTCTAATTCCTGATCGAACATATATCGAATTAACAGAAATGTTCCGTTCCTATCTCAGATGGACAAATGCTTCTGTCTTTCCTGTTTCAACACACTAGTGTAAAATTTCCTTTCATGTTTCATATCTAGGAAAAATGCTCTCAACTGTTAAATGCTGAAAGTTTGTGAGATGCTTTAAAAAAATAAAAGCAATTCACAGCAAAAAGATATGTCTCATAATATAAAATGTGAAATAAAAACAAAGAGACAGGTAGAAGTGTCTACTGAAATCTTAGATAAGGGGATGACTTGTCTATAAGCAAGCTTATATAAAATCCAAAATATTTGAAATACCCCATTTCATTCACACAAGACCCAAGGAAACCAAATTCAAGGCTGTGGAGATATATTTCATGTTTTTCAGACATAAAAGCTATAAAAGGTATTCAGATCACAGTATTCGTGGAAATAACGAGCAAAACCACCAAAATCAAGTTTTCCTTCTTTCTTTCTTTCTTTTCATTTTACCAGGCCAGGCGGTTTTCTCAACCTCAACCAGACATTCATCCCTCGTCTATGAAAAACGTGAGCCTGTCCTTTACAAACCTAAAATCTTGAGCTGCAGCTCTTTTACAAAGCCCACGTTTGAATTGTGACTCTGAGAGACAAACGGGAATCTAACCAGAGGAACAATTACTTGGATTAAAGAATTGGACTTTTGACAGCCAGTATTTCATCACGGAAAACCCACATATCACATCGAGTCCCAAAAAAGACACCTGGATGGTGGGCGTTTTTAGCGTTATCTCATGATGAAAAGCAACTAGAGAAAGGAAGAGCTTTGGAGTTGCTCTTCTCAGATCTGCACTGTAGACCAACGACCCCACTTCAAAACTTCAAAAAGGGGCACCGAAAAGGAAGAGTGCGAATCTGCTCCATTCTCCCCTGCTTTACCCAACAAAGGAAACACAACACCTGTCACCGGGCTGGTGGTGGTGGAGGAGAAGCAGAACTGACAAGAGGAAGGAAAAGCCGACATTCTGGGATAGGCGAGAGATTGGTTTGTTCACAATGGAAATTCTGAGACCAATGTCACAATCAGAGAATACAGAACCACAAATAAAGGAAGGGGGGGAGGAGAAAGAGGGGTGTTAAAACTACACAGAGCCAAACCTTGCCGGGGGGGGGAGGGGGGGGGTAAAATATAATCTTGCAAAGGCATGCCCACCTCAAGATGCCCTCCCGTCCTCTCACTTACATGTACGCTGGAGAAAGCGGCGATGACCGGGAGGTTTTAAGCACAGGCACGGGGAACTTCCAGCTAGCAGGCGAGCTCGTTTTCCATTTCAATGGCATGTTGGTCACCGCGATACTACAATAACAGCAAACAGCGTTTCCATAACAGACGGCCGGCTCGGGCTTCCATTCCAGACGCACGCACTCTCCCAGGCAGGATGGTGGTGGAGGCGGCGGCTGCTGCTGCTCTGGCTGGGAACCAGCCAAGCCAGCCTGCCAAGGAGGTGAAGCCGGCGTTTCCAAGCTGCCAAGGGGGCTGCCGGGCTTCTCCTCCTGACCCCCGCCGTCCCCTAAAGTGGGCAGGCGGGCACTGCTAGGGCTCGGGCTGGCCGATGGTGCCACCGCCTCATTAGAGAAGGGCTGACTGCAGTGTACATTAAAAAAAAAAACAGCGCGAGAGAGCGAGGGAGGAAGGGGAGAGGCTGCACACCACCAGGCACCACAATGCAGCTTTGGTCTATAAAAAGACCGCCTCGGTCTTCCCCACCCCGAGACCAAGCTGGCACTACTATTGTTCCACCTTCCCCAGTCACACTGCAGCACCGAGCTACATTCAGTACCTATTAACCTGATTTCTGGCCAATAGTAGCAGGAAAAAAAAACCCCGAAATGACAAGAGGAAAGGGGTGTGTGGAGGGGGGGGGAAGCGACGAGATGGATGCCATAGAGAAAACAAAAGGCACGTACCGACTCAGAATACATTTGTCATCCTCGGAATATTCTTCGCCGGAGCTGCTGCAACAGTACAAGCGGGCGAGAAATCTCAGCATAGCCTTAGGCCAGGCAGGGAAGGAAGGAGAGCTCAGTGACCAAACGCAGAGGCAGCAGCCTCTTTTCCTTCCGTGCAAATTAAACAAGGCAAGAAGGCCATTATGGAGGAGAAGAAGAAGAAGAAGAAAAGGCTACTTGCAAAGAACTACAGAAACAGATTTTGGAAAGAAGAGAGAGGGGCCAGTCTTTGCTAATCCATAGTCAGAGCGACCCAAGGAACGCGGAAGGAAGGGCAGATTCCTGCGGATTCCTGCCTGCTTTTCCAGGCTGCTTTGGGATCCAAGGCGCTCTCGGTTTTCCCTACCCTCGGCTTCCAAGACGTGGCGAGGAAAAAAGCCTCATGCATTTTACAACACCTTCTGTGAACACGAATGCCGTCCTTTGCCTTCGGTTTGCAGCTGGGAATTGGAGAGCAACGTGCCGCTAATATCTGTCCTTGCACAGGGATGCAATCAACACTCAGACAGAGCAGACCCCCCCCCTTCCCTCCCCAGCTCATAAACTGCCTGAAGCCTCTGAGGAAGCAGCCGGTTTGCAGGTGACACACACTTCTGTGGCCTCTCTGGGGGTGTCCCAAATGGCAGGCAGGGGCGCCCCTTTCCCAAAGCATCCCTAAAGCAGCACACGATGGGCCAACTTAAGGAAGGCACGACTTTGTGGAAATGTTATTCCGGCAGTTTAATCCTGAGCCGGGAGGGGCGTCGATCGGTGCGAAGGAGCACCAAGGCACGGCTGCCATGTGGCAGAACAAAGCTTCTCCTGCTGGAAAAGGAGGCAGGGAGGGAGGTCATCAGAGGGTTTCCCCCTCCCACTTTCCCTGTGGCTCTGGCCCCCAATGACCCTCTCTTTAAAGACAAAACAAACGCTTTTTATTGAATTTTTACAGTTCCGCCTTCATTTGTAATTCAGGCAAGGAGGAGGACCAGAAGAAAGAGCAGCTTCCAAATTTTCAAGTTCCCAGCAGTGCTGGGTTGATGGTTTGATGCTGCAGGCAGGTGTACCCAGTCCTAGTCATCTATTCCAGAGCCCATGGCTTGTGGAGGGTGGGGCGTGGGGAGTAGGAAAACGAGAGCAGATGCACCCAATATGGACGTCCCCAAACTCACTTGTTGCCGGCCTTTAAGCGTGAAGAAGAAATAGACAGATCCAGGGAAGGACCATGAGCCAAGCACAGCTCTGCCCGAGAGCCACCCGGGAAAGAGTCTTGGTAGAGAGCTGGATTCTCTGGCAGAGCCAGGCCTACTCTGACAAAGGACAGAGGCTGCCACCTTCCAGGAGCCCCACCAGGCCCTGGAGAAAACGTGGGCTCAGCAACACACCCCTATGTCCTGCTTTTAGCCCCAGGACAATCAAAGCAAACGGGCATCGTTAACAGTCAATGGGTGTCTCTGCTCCCGTGGCACACACACCACAGAGGCTGGAGGACAATGGGGGGGTCACCCGCTGTTCAAGCTGAATGCACTGCCTGCCACTCACGGCAGACCTCGGACTGCCTGCTTAGGTGGAAAGGGAACATGCCAGTTCTACCCAGGATCAGCTTGCAGGGAGAAGGAACGGAGGGTAGAAGGAGCAGCACTCAAGCCTCCATCAAGGTCAGAGCCAACTTAGGCCAGTTAAAGCTCCGGGACGACTCTTGGCCACTAGAAAAGGCTAGGAAAACCCAGATAACAGCAATAGCCCCTAGACTTATATACCACTTTATAGTGCTTTACAGCCCTCTCTAAGTGGTTTAGAGAGTCAGCATTTGGCCCCCAACAATTTGGGTCCTCAGTGATCCTGGAACCCTGACAGGGAGAGCATTGCCCAACCAAGCAGACGGAGGCCCTCCTTGATCAGCTCTGAATCCTTGAAAGTGGGGCTTAGAGCCCTCAAAGTTGAGTTTCTTCTGGTCTCAGAAGCTCCTAAGCAGAAGACGGCAACGTCCAACTGACTTGGATGTGACCATGTAGCCCAGCGGGAACCAAGCTTGATGTCAAAGGTATCTCTTCTTTTCACGAGGCTCAACTGCTGTAGACTCAAACAGCTGCCAATCCCTTCCATCTGATCCACAAGAGCATCATGGATCTTAGCGCTCTAAATGAACATTCAAAAACTACCACTAAAGGAATCTGTGCAGCAAAGTGGTTTGAACAGAGGTTTTGGAAGAAAGCAATTTCAGAACCAAAGATCAACAACCCTAGTTGACAACCACCAAGGGTGGAAGAAGGCCGGTCATCTTTCTTGCTGTTCTAGAAGTAGTCAAGGAAACACCTTGATCGAGCGTTTCTGGAACAGCACTTTCTCAACTGTATTGTTCAGGAAGAAAGAAGCATACAAGACTGAACATCCAACTGGGGTGGATTGAAAGCTGAAGACAATTTCTTGTGTTTGGACAATTGGAGATAATTGGCTCGGTGCTCTGAGCCATTCAAATTATTTTGCCAGACAATTAGCCAAATGTGGCAACTGAAGAAACGCTGTAGATGTTTTGTCCCAGCTACCTGAAATGATTTATCAAAATATTTTGGATTTTTTTGTTTCGAGGGTGAGATCACTGGAAGTCCTTAGAAAGAAGGCAAGACCCAACGCAAGCACATTACGGTTTGGGGTGGTGTGTTCTACCCCAGAAAAACAGCCATTCATAGTACGGGTGAAGGAAACACCGCTGAATCCTGTCTTCTGGAGGAGGACAGTCTAGATGGCCTTCCCTTACCTCTCCATTCTATAACTCTAAATAGAAAGGACAACCCGACATGCCTCAGTTCAGACAGCTGCTGGCTCATCTTGCTTTGGGAAGCGACTGGAACAGGCGGTGCATTGCATTTCCTACGTGGCACATCTTCTTCTGTCACAGACACAGAACTGACTGCAGGAGCAAAAGGAAAGAGGATGACCAGCAAGGGGAAGGACTCAGGCAAGAGGGTGATGGATGCACTCTTGGGGGACCTGAAGGACCAGGTCAGGGACAGATCATCCAAGAGAGAATCTTTCTAGGACAGGGGTCTCCAATCTTAGCAACTTTAAGACTTGTGGACTTCAACTCCCAGAGTTCCTCAGCCAGCTGTGCTGGCTAAGGAATTCTGGGTGTGGAAGCCCACAAGTCTTAAAGTTGCCAAGGTTAGAGACCCCTGCTCTAGGAGGTTGCTAAGAGTTGACAACAATCTGAGAGTCCATTATCAATCAACACTTTACTAAAGCCATCATTTGCCATTAGGAACCCCAGAACTCCAAGAGAAAGGGGTGCCTTTCGTTTCAAATAAATTGTTGCCCTGTCTCTTTTTGAAAGCCCCCAGTGATTGAGCACCCACAACTTCTGGAGGCAAACTCTTCCATTGGTAGGTTGCTCTAACCGTTAGGAAATTTCTCCTTGGTTCTAAGTTGCTTGTCTCCTTGATCAGTTTCCATCCATTGTTTCTTACCTGGCCTTTTGGTGCTTAGGAAAATCGTCTTTGTAGGAACCCCTCAAATATTGGAACGTTGCTATCATATCTCCTCTAGTCCTTCTTTTCGTTAGACATATCCAATTTGTGGAACTTTTCTTCATATGTTTAGCCTCCATCCCCCTTATCTTCTTGTTGCTCTCCTCTGTACTTTTACCAATGTCTCAACATCTTTTTTATATTGTGTTGACCAGAACTGGATGTGGTATTCCAAGGTGGTCTTAGTAAGGCTTTGTAAAGCCATATTAGAACCTCACGTGATTTGATTCTATCCCTCTATTAATGCAGCCTAGGATTGCATTGGCTTTTTTGGCTGCTGCCACACACCATTGGCTCATATTTAAGTGACTGTCCACTAGGACTCTAAGATCCCTCACACAGTCACTGGCATTAAGTTAGGTTTCACCTAGCCTGTACCTATTCAGTTGGTTTTTCTTGCCTAAGTAAAACATTACTTTTCTTTACACTGAATTTCATTTTGTTAGATGGGACCCAGTGTTCAAGTCTGTCACGATCTCTCTGGATCTTGAGGTTGTCTTCTGGGGTGTTGGCTATTCTTGCCAGCTTAGTGTTGTCTGCAAATTTGATGAGCCTCCCTTCTATCCCTTTGTCTAGATCGTTTATGAAGATATTGAAGAGTACTGGGCCCAAAACAGAACCTTGGGGTATCCCACTGCTTACTTCCCCCCTCCCTGTGGCTGTAGTTCCGTTGAAGACTGCAAGCTGAGCACTAATTAATAACACGGCAACTTGAATTAAAACTCATCAATCTGGCTGCTCTCTGCATGTCAGCCAGGAGCCCTGTAACACCCACGGGGGCCATGTTTATTACACAATGAAGTTTTTGAAAGACTTAAAAGTGAGGTAATGCTTGCTCAGAATCAGTCATGCCACCTTCTGGCGATGATGTGAAGAGATTAACAGGAGGAACTTAAAACGGAAGTTTCGGGCTCCCTTTTCACAGGCAGGCGGCAAGAGGCAGCAGCCGGGCCAGGAGGAGAAAAACGAGACGGGGCACCTGGATTAAGCTCTTTCATCAGGAACACTTCGCCCTCCTTTTCTTCCCAATTATTTAGCCTTCAGAACCTCTTTTCCTGGGACCCCCATGGAAGAGAGCAGCAGGTACTTTCAGTGTTCTACTCAGTTTCAGAAAACCTTCAAAGCTGCTAACCATAAACTTTATTTCGACAGACTGGTATTTCCATGTATTAAACGCTAATGCAGTAATCAAATGAAGTAAATTACCCCAACAGATAATGCAAAGCAGTGAAAAACCAAGAAGGGGCGAGTCAAAAATGAAATATTTATCTACCGTGTTTCCCTGAAAATAAGACCCTTATATTTTTTTAAACCCCGAAATAAGCGCTTGGCCTTATTTTCGGGGAGGTCTTATTATTTTGGAGGGCATGGAGCAAGAAGGGGCTCCTTTTGCCGTCTTACCTGATTTTCAGCTCTGTCTCCCTAACCCTAACCAGGCTGGCTCTCCGTGCGTTTAAATATTTTTGGGGAGGGCTTATTTTAGGGAAAACATGGTATGCTATTTATAGGGAAGGTTTTTTTTTATGTTTATAAACAATCAAATAGTGGCAGACACAGAAGAACTAACTTTGTAACTAAACTCAAAGTATCCTTTTTATTATTATGAAAACAACTCAATGTACTTTGTTTGGTATCTTTTATCAATGTAATACTAAGCATCAATTGTACAACACTAGTAAACTGTACATCAGAAGTGTTCTAAAGAGTTCACACCTCGCCTTTCAAATCTTTACACTAAAACAAGCCAGTCGCCAATGAGCTTAAATTCCTCAGTTCGACAAAGCCTTCGTAGAAAGTTTCAAGCTTGTGGGGAGCCTCCTCCCAAGAGAGAACAGCAATTCCTCCCAAAGTAGTTTAATTCCGCCTCTTAAACTATGGTCAATAAAAATGTCAACAACTTAAAAATAAACCAACCACAGGGCAGATGGCAGCAACAGTCAGGAAGCAGCGTCTCTCTCACAGCGAGATGGGTGGTACCCAAAATAAATTTATTTATTGATAAATAAATAAGAAAGAAGAGAGAAATGAGGCAGCTACATTTATATGCACCCGCCTTTCAGAGCCATAGGGAAAAAACACATATTGTGAACTACGGTAGTTGTGGCTGGTTCAACAAACCAGGGCAACACAAACTCCGATTTAGCAAAAATATCAACCCAGCCAGAGACCTTTCAATTAAAAATCTAGACAAGAAGGTCCAATCTTTTCCCCAAAAAGCCTCTCTCTCTCTCTCTCTCTCTCTGTGTGTGTGTGTGTGTGTGTGTGTGTTACCTTGTGGTTCAGCTTGCAGCAAACTGGCTACACCTTGGATTTAATTTTGGCTGTTTAAACATTTGTCACTCAAACCTTTCTAAGAGCTGTGCCCAGACAGCCTGCATTGAAGTGATGGGATATAAATACTTTATGAAATCAACAGGGCAACAGAGACTAAGGCCCTCGCCACAGCACGCTCTCCTGTTAGAGGGTCTCCAAATCTTCACTGGAACAAAGAAAAAGACCAAATGCGAAGTGGTTTCAGTTCTCGTCAACTACCGACTGGAGTTGGAGCTGCAAAAGAGCCTGGGGTCCTTCCTCTGCTTTTTTCCCATCTTTCTGGGGATAACAGCTTTAACCTTCCTTAATATTTGCATTCCTAACAGTGCAGGGGGATAAACTCTCTTTTTCAACCAGCTTGTGTTTTGTTTTGTTTTGCAGGGATCTGTTCCTGCTTTTCATCTATTGCCTTGTAATCTTCAGGGTCTTAAAAGCTCTTGATTTTCCAAACAAACAAAGGGAAGCTTCCAACATTTTCCCTTACTACACAGAAGATTTGGAGTGATGGAACATTATTTTCAACAGGTTCAAAGTTCCTCCACAACCTTGAAAACTGTCTAGGACACATGGCCCACTCTCTTCTTTCCAGGACAAGATACTTCAATGGGAGGGGGGAAATTAAAGGAGGAGAAGTTAAGCATAGAAATAAGGAGTGCTGCAAATCTAATAAGTAGGAGAAATAAATCCCAATTTCTTATTAAACCTTAACTAGGAACACTTTAACCTGATTAGCTGCACAGATAACCACAAGGAAGCCACAAATGCCCTACTTTGAAATCAAAGAAGGAAGAAGAAGTGGCTGGCTGGGGAATTCTGGGAGTTGAAGTCCACTCATCTTAAAGTTGCTGAGTTGAGAAGCACTGGATTCTCAACTCAGATTCATGGTAAAACATCAGGCTTGGAGGGACATTTATACTGATGATGCTTTGAAACTTGACCCCAGAAACTAATTCATACATTGTGTCATGGCTGATTTTATGCCCACCACCACCAGAATGTTAGAAAGTTCAACCAGCATCGCGTCCAGCGATGTGAGGAGTGGACTGTGGCTTTTGTGGTGGGAATGCAGGAAGGTCCCATGGACGCACACTCCAATCGGTGCAAATAATGGACAGATTTCAGCTTTGAAAACAGTATTCAAAGGTGCATCTGGATCAGCTTAATTGTGTGACTCCACTTCTGACTTCAAGATCCTTTGTTAAGAAAACCTCTTTTAAAATTCTTGCATTTTTACACGGAAGCAACTTCATGGCCGCTTGACTGGAAGCTCTGATTTTTGAGGCAGGGGCCAAGGAACAGAGCAGGGAGTTAAGCCACGTGGGCCTCTGCAGGCTATGATTAGAACAAATGAGGCCATTTAGAGGACTTTAACCATTTTATAATCGGGAGGCAGCTGCAATTCCAGTGACATTCTAAGTTGAAATAATTGGCAAATAAGAGCTGTATTTTCAACAAAGACAATCAAACTGCAATCAAGGGAGAGAGAGAGTGGAACCTTTCCCAACAAGGCTGCCAAAATTACTGATATTAAGTACTATGGCAACACAGGCGAAAAAGGCCGAAAGGGATAGACGGACAGCCTTCAGCCTCCGCTGACCTATATAAATCACAAGCATGTGCCTTGGTTCTCACACTCGGGAGCCCCTCGTCAGCTCACCGCATTTCACCTCCCCTTTCAAGACTTTAACAAACATCACACCAACTATAATTGATTTGGCAAGAAAATCACAGATTAGGGATCAAACATGCCAGTGACTGGCTCGGCGCTGGTTGGCATACAAAACGCCATCCTATATTTCTGCCAAAAGTATCTTTTAGGTCTCTCTCCCTCTGCTAGAGGGTGGCAGACAAATGCCAGCCTTTCTGGAATCACATGCCTTTAAGATCAACCAAACCCACGGACTGATTTCTATTTAGTCCAGTTGTATTAAGGTCACATCAGACCTAAATCTCCAGATTCCAGGTCCAGAGTCCAATAGCCTGATCAGCTAGTGGCCAAATCCTTCTGCCGCATTTATTCTAGCTAAAGGGGAAATAACTCAACTCATTCGTTCTGGAAGGCAAGTTAATTGGACCTGCAACAAGGGCAGGAAAGCTTGTGGGGGGAGGGGAAC
>JANHFM010002321.1:116437-129747 GCA_032468115.1 Grayia smithii
TAAGACGACCCCCCACTTATCTGAAGATTTTAATGGGTTAAAAAGTCGTCTTATACGCCGGAATTTACGGTAATAGTCTTTCCCCCTCCTGAGGCCTCCACTCTTTGCTAACTACAAGATCTCTCAACAAAATGCTTAACACCATCAACAAAATAAAATTCCTATAGCTTTCTCCAGAAGCCATGATATTTATTTAACATATTTAACATATTTATATTTTTAGTTTTCATCCAGTAGGTTGTTGGGCTAATTTAGATCATAATAATCACAATCACAGAACAATATACACAGACAAATAAAAAACAAAATGTGTGAGCTAAAAATATTTTTGCCTGGCAAATAATAATGATAAAGCCAGTTTAAGCTTAAGCCATGTGGTTAAGGCACTAGGCAAGAAACAAGGAGACCATGAGTTCAAGTGCCATCATAGCAATGAAAGCCAGTTAGGTGACTTTGGGCCAGTCACTCTCTCTTAGCCCACCTCATAGGGTGGTTGCTGTGGGAAATAGGAGGAGGAAGGAGTATTAGATAAGATTTGCAGCCTTGAGTTATTTATAAAAATAATAAAGATAGAATAAAAAAGCTAAACAAAAATGACAATAATAACTGTAGATGATGCTTTGCCCATTGTTGCTCAGTATTGTCCTTTTATCAAAAACAGATGCTTGGAGAAGATACTTATCATGAAATCTTAATATGGTGGGTTGATATGAAGAGAGATACGTTTCCAACTATTTGGAATCCAACCCATTTAAGACTTTCAAGAAAAGCCAAAATTGGCACAAGGAGTCAGAAAAATCTCACAAAAGAAGTAAGGATAGATACAAAGTCTCCAGGCAATAGATTGCTAAACTATTTACAGAAATCTAAAAAGATAATAGTTTTTTTCACAGCTATTGCTTCTTTTCTTAAATGGCTATGAATAACATTGTTCAATGGTTCTTTTAAAAACTGTATCGTAAGCACAGTATTCTGGAGGTCATGTTCTTTAACTTCTTTAATTTGACAATTAAATTTTCAAATCAGTTTCAAGGGTAGTCCCATAAACTGCAATGATACAGTCAGAAAGTACCAAATATCAAAGCTACAGTATGCAATGCATATTTTCACACAGTTGTTCCATTTTTAGATACTTTTAGACTTTACTGCAGATTGTATGATAGTAGAAAAACCTTTGCTCATTAATGTTTGCATATTTTAATGTAGAAACTGAAATGGCAGCACTCCTGCATGGTACTAAAATTTATTTTAGCAAACTTTAGTGTGATCTTCTAGAACTCCAAATTTCATCCACCATGAACTGCCTGGTTGAAGGAATTTCTCCTTGTATTCTGTTTTTAATAGTGGCCAGCCAGATGTCTTTTCTTTCATTTCCTCTGAACAACAAAGCTTTGCTTCCTCTTCATCAACACTCTTAACTCTTTTACAAAGTGGCCCCAATTCTCCTCCACCTTCTAGTTTTACATAAACATAACTGAGAAGCAGGCCTCTGTGATCTCTTGCATTCTTTCACAATAACAGATGCACCTTATATCCTCCTTAAATTGGCATATCATTTTCTTTTGCCCTTTCTCTTTTTTGTAGCTAGATTTGCATATATATGTCAAGGCCCATTCATACATCTCATCTCCATAAACAAAAAGAAAAACATCTGCTTGCTGTTTTCACACTCGGTGGGAGATGCCTTTGCCGGATTAAATCACACATTAAATGGAGTTTCCACTTTTGTGTGTGCTGCAGAGCCACCTCCTGGCTGTAAGGAAGAGAACATACTCTCCTGAAGTCTAGTTGGCTTTTCTCCTTTGCTACAGATATGATATTTATCTTGTTTAAATGTGTATTTTTTGATTTAAAAAAAACCTGTTTTTCAGTTACTTTCTCTTTAGAATGAACAGCATGTTATTTAATGTTTGTATTGTGTAAGCGTATCTGTGGGGCCACACAGGACTGTGTAGGCTTTCTTGAAGGAAAGGCAACTTCCTACTTACATACTGTGTAATGTTCACAGGAATTATGTAACAAATCCTAGCCTATACTATTCCTGATCTCATCCCCCAGAAAAAAAAAATGTCACCAAGATACTGGGAATTCCTATCACTCCTTGAGATCTTCGGCTAACATTAGTGGCCCTCAAGGCAGAGAAGAGAAGAAGGTTGTTAAAGGAGGACTTGAACATTGAAGCATTAAAACAGCTTTTTCTATCCCCAGTAAAATAAAAAAGATGCAATCCACTTTTCTGTCTACTTGTCCTGGACAGTATTCCAGTTTAGCACACATATATTTCAGTATGACCACAGATATTTCCTGAAAATATAAGAACTACTTAAGTTGCTAAAACCCTGTTTAGGATTGGCATGCTTAAAAGAATAATGAATGGTTATCTTTCTTGGAGAAAAACATTTATAAATGTTTTCATTTCAATTTAGTTCGTGATTTTGGTTGGGACAAAACAGTTTGATTACCCTGAGCATTCACATCCTATATGTAAAAGTTGGGAATATGATGTTGATTCTTGATCTCTTGATCATTTCTTTTTTCTTTTTTAATAATATTTTTATTAAAAGTTTTAAGTACAATTATAAAAGATGAAAGGAAAAAAGAAAGAGAGAGAGAGAAAGAAAGAAAGAAAGAAAGAAAGAAAGAGAAGTTCAAAAAAGAAAGAAAAAATAGAAAGAAAAACTAAGAAAGCAACTTAAACAATTTCACTAATGAAAAAAATGACCAAGAGGTTGATCTCTACTAGCAATTTCAGTCCAAATTTCCAGATTCCTTATCCTGGCATTTTCATATAACTACAATCATTCCAGGGGTGGGTTCTACTTACCTGTCCTACCGGTTCTAAAGGTGCATGCGCTTCGCGCATGGTCAGGGTGCATGGAGCACGTGTCCGGCACGCGTGCATGCTTTGCGCGCATGCATGCCGAACGGGCACTCCTGCACATGCGCAGAAGCTTTTTTGGCCAAAAAAAGTCAAAAAGTTTTCTGCGCATGCACGCAAGCACGCTCCACGTGCTCCATGACCGGGTCGGTAAGTACGGGCACGCGGGGGGGCATGGTCCGGGACGCGTAGAACCAGTTCGGTGACGTCACAGCGTCACCGCTACCAGATCGCGCGAACTGGACCGAACCGGGGGCAACCCACCATGAATCATTCATAAAGGGCAGGATGACATATTGGGGTACCCCATGGGAAATACTGCAAGTCATCACTTGGTATTGAAGACTTTTTGCACTACCATCTCCAAGGTTGACCTTTCAGTGGTTGCAAATGAGACCTCTCAGGCCTGTTCTGTCATGATGGTACTTAAGGATTTCATGTTGTGAAAGGTCATGGGGAATTAGTGTTAGATCGGCGCAGGTAGAGAGAGACGCAACAGCAAGTAACTTCAGCATTTTTTATTTAAAGCTCAGAAATGGAATAAGCGGCTAGTGGCCGGGGCTCGCTTATATAGAGCTCCGGCAGCATAGCCAACCAATGACAGCTATTCATATTTTCCCCCAGCTGATCTGCCAATCAGCGGCGGGCAGCAGAAGGAATTCCTTTTATGGACATAACACCCCTCCCCTCTTGGCTCGGAGTTCGTCCAATCAGGAATTTTCAGCATTTCTTGTAATTGTCCAATCAAACTATTAGTCTGTTATGTAGTCGCGCAGGTAGGCGGGTTGCCGTACAGTTCTACTGGACCTGCGTGGTTCAGTTCTTGCTTCGTCACTGACCTAGACAGGTGGAACTTCTGTTGCTCGTGGTTCCTGCCGTGGAACCTGCGGGAACTTTGCTGTTGACGGTGCAGGGCCCAGGCTCGCACCTCTGGCAATTCCCTCTGTATTACCTTGCTGATGCTGAGGACTGCTTCTCTGGGCTTGTCTCAGAGGATTACACCGTGGGACTTCCATCTCAGGGTCGGCTGTAGCAGGAGACGGTTCTCTTTGCCAGGGATGGCCGGTGACCGGTAGGCCCGCATCTCGGGATTCGGTGTTTGCACTGGGGGGTGGCTGGACTGGTTCACAGATGTCGGATGGTTTGCAGATGTTGTGACCCATGTCAGGCGGTTCCCATGAGTCGGGATTGGTCGTGTTGTTATTTTGTTCAGTCGCTGAGGTTGTTACTGTTTGCCGCTCTACCTCGCTGGGTTGTTGTTGACCGCTTTCCCTCCATCTCTTGCGGAGCTGGTCGATGAGTCTTTTGCAGATTTGACCATCTTCCAGTACGACTTGAGTCCAGTTCTGCTCTCAATCACTCCCCTTACCCATCTCAGGGACCCATGGAAGTTCATTGCAAATACTGGGTCCCCTATGACAAAAGCCTGTGGTGGGTGAGCTGAGTCTATGGGTCATTCCAGATTGTATTGTGGGTGAAGCCGGTCCAGGGTTGACCTCAGTCTTCTTCCCATCAGGAGTTCGGCTGGGCTGCGGTGTGTGGTGGCATGTGGCGTGATGTGCTGTGCTAGCAGGAACCTGTCAATTCTTTCCTGCCAGTCGCTGGTGAGTGCTTCTTTGGTGAGCCTCACCATTTGTTCAGCCTGCCCATTCCCCACCGACCTGTACGGTGCCATGAGTGCATGTCGGATGCCCAGCTCAGCCAGGAACGCCTCCATGGTTTTTGATGTGAGCTGGGGTCCGTTGTCTGGCAGGCATCTGGTAGGCTGTGTGTGGCAAAGAGTCTCCTAAGCGCTCTAATGGTAGCTTCCGAAGTTGTCGTCATCATGGGCACTACCTCAAGCCATTTTGAGTATGCGTCGACCACGATCAACAGATATTTGCCCCCCATGGGTCCCGCAAAATCCATATGGAGCCTTGACCAGTGGCTGCTGGGCTGCTCCCACTCTGTTGTCGTTGCATGGGGCGGCACTGGTCTTGTCTCTTGGCACGGGCTGCACTTGGCGACCCATTCTGTGATATCTTTGTTCAATGTGGGCCACCAGACGTAGCTCCATGCCAGCGCTTTCATGCACATGATGCCAGGGTGCCCGCTGTGCAACGCCGTTAATGTCTTTTTCTGTAGTGTGTTGGGGATGACGATTCTCTCTCCCCATAGCAGGCAGCCCTTTAATGTTGACAGCTCCTGTTGCTTCCTGGTGAAGGGTGTGAACTTGTCTGCAACCTTGTCTTGTGGCCAGCCCCTCGGGATCCATGCGATGACTTGCTTGAAGGTTTTGTCCCTCCTTGTGTGCTCCGCCATGTCATCAGACATCACTGGGCAGTGTTGGTCTCCGTCAATGTGGAAAAGGTTGTAGGTAGGGGCTGGGTCTTCCACTGGCTCGTTCACCGGGCAGCGGCTGAGGGCATCCATGTTGCAAATGTCCTTGCCCGGTCTGTGGACGAGTTTGTAAGAATACCCCGAAAGGAATATTGCCCAGTGTGTCATCCTGGGCGACATGTACAGTGGTGTCTGGTTGTTGCCTGCCAATAATCCCAACAGCGGTTTGTGGTCGGTAACTAGGGTGAAATTTCTGCCATACAGGTACTCATGGAAATGCTTGGTATCTGCCACGGCAGCAAGCGCTTCCTTATCCAGCTGACTGTAATTCCTTTCAGCTGCGAATAATGTCTTTGAGAAGAATGCGATGGGTGCCTCTGAACCATTGGGTAGCTTTTGGCTCAGCACCGCACCGACTCCGAAAAGGTGAAGCGTCGCAAGTCAGCTGAAGGGGAAGTGTCTCATTGTACTGCATGAGGACACTTTCTGATGAGATGAGGTCTTTGACGCCTTGGAATGCCTTTTCTTTTCCCCACTTCCAAACTGCCGCTTTCCCCAATAGCCGGTGTAGTGTCTCAGCAGTGGTGGCCTTCTGTTTGAGGAAAATACTGTAAAAGTTCAGTAATCCTGAAAAGGCCTGAAGCTCTGCTTTGTTTTTGGGGGCGGGAGCTTCTCTTATGGCTTTAATTTTGTTTTCAGTGGGGTGGATGCCCATGTCATCAATTAGATAGCCCAGAAACTTGACTTTCTGGACCCCGATGATGCACTTATCTCTTCTCACTCTTAACCCTTTTGCTTGGAACTGGCGGAGCGTGAGCTGGAGCCATTCCAATAATTGGGCTTTCGAGTGGCCTGAGATCAGAACATCATCAAAGTAGGGAAGTACCCCCAGAATGCCTTGTAAAAGGCGCTCCAACATAGATTGAAATATACCAGGGGCTGCACTGACTCCAAACTGGACATGGTTACACTTAAATGCGCCCCGGTGGATGACAATTGTCTGAGCCTCTGCAGTTGCATCGTCTACTGGCAGCTGCTGGTAAGCCTGTGCCAGGTTCAACTTTGCAAAAATGGTGCCACTACCCAGCGAGTGCAGCAGATGTTGCACCATTGGGACTGGGTATGCGCTCTGCTGCAATGCTCTATTAATGGTGCATTTATAATCAGCACAGATGCGCACTGATCTATCATGCTTCATTGGGGTCACAATGGGAGTTTCCCATGCAACATGATTGATGGGTTCCAATATACCCTGGGCAATTAATTTGTCTAGTTGTTCATCAGCTTTGGCCCGGAGACCAAATGGGACCCTGTGAGGCTTAAGCCGAATTGGTGTTATCAATTGGTCTAAATTGAAAGAAATAGGTTTCCCCAGGAATTTACCTAGGCTGCCATCAAAGACGTCTTTAAACTCTTTGAGGAGCCTGTCGAGTTCATCCATCTGGATGCAGTGTATTCCTGCAATGGTCAATCCTATGGGCTGAAACCACTCCATGCATAGGAGGTTTGGGTGGCTGTTGGCAACGATGGTGATTGGGAGGTCGCCTGAGAAATCTTTGAAGGCGATGTTCAAATTGGGTCTCCCCAGCACCTGGATTGGGTTTCCCTGGAAATCGTTAAGGCGGGTGTGTAGTGGTTGCAGCTGGCTCTTCTTGAAGGTTGGCTTCAGTTGTTTCAGCTGGTGCCAGTCCATGATGGAGTAGAATGATCTGGAGTCCACCTCCATACAACATGGCACTCCTTCCACATGCACAGTCATGTGGAATTTGCTGCTGTTGTGGACATCAGAATGGCCGACAGACGTCTGATGGACTCCTCTGTCCTTGGAGTATCTGTCATCATCTCATCACGGTCTGTAGCTGGACTGTTTGGATGACCCCTGGTACTTTCTTCTCTGGTGTCTGGGTGGCTCTGGGGCCGGATCCACAACTTTACAAGCCTCAGCAATGTGGCCCTTACAGAGGCACTGTCTGCATGTGGCATCTCGGAACCAGCATCTGGCGCGAGGATGGTCGCCTCTGCAGCTGGCGCAGTGGTTCTCGGCATCGCCATCTTTTCTGCCTCCGAATCTCGAATTCTTGTGCACTTTGTGGACTGCCATTTCTTCATCGGATTCTGACCCGGTTGTGGGGTCTTCTGATGATGATGATTGGTGGGCACGATGAATCTTGTACACCGGTTGGTTTTTTTTCTTTTCGTCTGGTGCTTGGTCGGAAGTCTCTGCAGCCTGTACTTCGTTGATCACTTCCTTTAATGTGATCTTCTGCTGGCTCAAGAGCTTCCTTCGCAGGGAGGTATCCCTCAAGCCAAACATGGTCCTGAACTGCGTTATCAATGCTCTCAAACTCACAGTTGGCAGCGAGTTTCCGGAGGGCTTGGAGGAACATCTTGATGGACTCCCCTTCTCATTGGCATCATTGCTGAAAATGGAACCTCTTGGAGATGGGTGTACCAGTTGGAGCGTAGTGAGCTTCCAGCGCTTTCTGTAGGTCGCTCCACAGCATCTCTTCGATGTTGGTGGGTGCTACGAGATCGACTGCCATCTCTAGCACTTCTGGGCCGCAGTGTGCCAGGAACAGGCCTCTTTTCCGCTCATCAGAGAGGTTCTGGTAGTCGTTACCACACAGAAATTGGCGGAACCGGATCATATAAGACTTCCACTTCTCTTTCTCAGGGTTGAAATCAGCCGGGGATACTTGAGGCGATGCCATGCTTCGTCGAAGTGTTTCAGTAAAGAGCAGATGTGGAATCAATTCAATATGGCGATTCATGCCACGAGGTGCTTCGCTGTGGTTCTTTGTAGTCCTTCATCACCAATGTTAAATCGGCGCAGGTAGAGAGAGATGCGACAGCAAGTAACTTCAGCACTTTTAATCATCAGCTCAGAAAAGGAACAAGTGGCTATTCTAGACTTTCAAAAATGTCCCAGCTGGAAAAGGATGTTTTGGGGCAAGTTATCTCCCACCCTTCTTGTTTATCTCTAGATTTTCCTTTGCTTTTTACTGTGAATACAAGTAAGACATTCTGGCTAAAATGTTTATCTCATGGCGTGTTTATCTCATGGCCAGTTCTGTTCTTTTGCCAGAAGTGGACAGCAGCCATGGCATTGGCATCTGCCCAAAAACAGGGAAAGAGGATTGGCACAGGATGGGCAAATCCACTGCTTTTGGGCAAATTGATTATCCAAGCATTCCATTTCATGCAAGAAGGAAAAAAACAGAAGGGGCACCAGCTGGGTAGCAAAGGGATGCCCTCTTCCTGGGTTGTGCCTGGCATCGCAACCTTCAGACCAAAGAAACTGGCTTCTTTTCCATGGGAGATTATTTTAATTGTAGGCATCAGGGCGTCATAGTATTGCTGGGCACTTTGTTGGTTTAACACGGATTAATCAGAGCGCCTGGCACTTTGCAGAAAACAGGGCACAGCTCTCTGCCCGAGAGATCCAGTTGCCAAAACCAGAGAAAGAAAAGAAAGCAGATGCAGGCAGGGCAATTATAGGCAGAATGTGTATTTATTGGGAGTAGACATAAAGGGGCTTCCTGGCATCAAATTCAAGAAAAGGTAGCCACCGTTGTAGCCTCCTGGCACAAGGTTTGGATTACAACTCCCATCTCCTGCATCAGGTGAGGTGACTGGGGACGTGCTTCATCAGACCAAGGTGGCATCCCATGGTCCCTGGTGGCCTTTGGGTGCAGCCCATATTTCTTCTCATGGTTTTGGGTCTGTTCCTTTTCTGCTTTCTCCTCTTAACGATGTTGGTGCCGCCCAAACCAGAGGCCTTTCCCATGGGTCTAACAAGGCACGTGGTCTTCCCTCTATCCCACCAGGAAAAAACGAAGGTGAGCCAGCCTTTGGACTACGAGAATGTGATCAGCCAACGGAAAGCGCAGATCTACAGCGATCCCTTCCGGGACCTACTCATGTTTCCCATGGAAGATGCCTCAGTGAGTTGTTCCCCATCATTTGTGGTCCCCACCCAGTTTCTTTCTGGGAGGCCCTGTCAGGCCGTGATCTTTTCACCTTGTCTCCTATGCCAAAGAAATGGGCCAGGAGAAGCATGGCTGTTCTGAGACCACGTTTGGTTTCATATTTGGCCATGGAGATACCAGCAGGATCCCAAAGATAAACCTCAGGGGCCTCTAGGGACAGAGACCTTTTTTTCAACAGCCTTTCTTTACAAAGTGTTCTCGTGCCTTGGGACCACCCCCAAGGAGCCCCTGTCCAGCCAAAACGTAAGACAAGTTCAGAAGCTGGAACTGCCCTCCCTCCAAGCCTAGTTCGATGCTTCTGAAAAGAATGCAGCCTAAGCAGGAAGGGAAGACCCCTCCCCAACTTTCCTTCCACCCAGTGGGATCTTCCATCATTCTGGAATCACCAACCGACTTTCCTTCCAGCTCTCGGTTATCAAACGTCAGAGGAGAACGGTCCGTTCCTCAGTGCCAGAAGATGCTTTGAAGAAGGCCCAGAGTCTCTTTGTCCAAGAGGTGAGACCCCGACTCTCTTCTTGGGGGGGGAAACCTAGATTGGGCCATTGGTCATCGCCAGAAGGGTGGAAGAAGGACCGCTGACTTTGGGACAATGAGAATCTCTCTGAGAGTGAGATGGTCGGTAGCTAAATCAGATCAATAAATAACATTAAATCAGCAGGTTCATCTCTAATCTGTGAGTGAGGTGGAGAGCTTTCCTTCGTCCTGATTTGTGAGAAAGGATTTTATTTGCTTTTTCAAAACTATGTTAAGCCTCCTTCCAGCAATTTTCGGATGGAGGTTTCCAAAATAATTGTTAGAGACGAGACCAGAACAATAATAATTAATAATTTTTTATCCACAGCCCTCTTTATACATTTTAGAGTCCTGTTCATTTTCTGTGTAGTTCTTTCCACTCCTGAGCCCCCTGAAGTGATGCTTGAAATCTCCCATCAACTACCAGCCATCCTGGCTAGAGAAGGATGGTGGGAGTTGTAGTCAATCTGTCTACAGCAGGGGTCAGCAACCCATGGCTCTGGAGCCGCATGTGGCTCTTTCATCCCTCTGCTGCGGCTCCCTGTCGCTGGTCGGCTCCACAGTTGATAGGGCTTTTGGTTAGGACAGGTAGAGGAAAAAGGACGCCACGCTAGGAGGAGACTCTATGGTGAGGGGAACCAGACTTCCAGTCGGCATAGGAAAAAGGATGCCACGCTAGGAGGAGACTCTGTGGTGGGGGAACCGGACTTTGGGTCAGATCCAGAATTGAATGGGGGTTTCTGGTTAGGACCTTTGTGGCTCTTTGAGTGTTTAAGGTTGCCGACCCCTGGTCTAGAGGAAGTACCAGCTTTGGCAGGACAGCTTCCAGTCTTCAGCATTGTCAAAAGAGGAAGCAAGTCACACGTTCCATTTCTTTAAAAGCTCCCTCCTTGCATAACCCTTTAAAGGCAAAAGCAAACCCAAATAACCACAATTATTCTGGGTGGCAGCATTTTTACACCGTGGTAGGATCGTATTTCCTGTGCTACTTTTAAAGGCATCTTGTCCTCTTTCCTGCTTTAAGTGACTCTTACAATCTGCCCCATTTAAGAGACTTGAATATTCAAAGTATTCAGCCGGGGGTGGGGGTGGGGGGAATGCTGTCCATAAGTAGACATTGGGTCCCTAAAGGGAGGGGCCCAGAGTTTTAAATCATTTCTACAAGTCCCGGGATAGCCCAGGGGGTCCGATGACAATTGAGCCCCACATTTCTGCTGCTAAGCGAGACAGTTGCTAACTGAGTTTCCCCCCCATTTTGCAACCTTTCTTGCCAGAGTGGCTAAGTTAGTTACAAGGCGGTTAAGTGAACCTGGCTTCCCCATGGATTTTGCTTGTCAGAATGTCACCAAAAGGGATCATGTGACCCTGGGACAGTGCGACCGTTATAAATAGGAGTCATTGGCCCAGAGTCCAAATGAGTGACCAACGGTCATAAGTGTGAAAAACAGTCTTAAGTCACTTTTCTCAGTGCCATTGTAACTTCGGCCACTAAACAAACTGTTGTAAGTCGAGGACTGGTTATAAACCAGATGGTAGACCTTGGCAAAGTCTTCCAGCTCAACCCCCCATGTCAGCAGAGCCTCTCTTGCCCTGGGGGGACCTAAGGCAGCCGCCTCCCCTTCCCCAGAGAGCCAGCCATTGTCTGCCAAAGAGCCACAACTTTCTTTTTTTTTGTGAAGTTGTTTTTTTTTTTAACACAAGCAAACACATAATCCATCAATCCTTCCGTGTGTCTTCTTGGTGTTTCATCCGTGTCTTCTTCTTCTTTCGATTTCTCCTCCCATCTTCATATTCCCTTAACAATGCCTTTTTCTCTACTGCTCTATTTAAAACATTTTCAGTTATCATAACATTTATCTATATCTCTTTTCTAACCAATCATAAAATTTCCCCCAAATCTTACAATAATCTGTGTCCTCCGATTCTTTAATCCGCAAAGTTAATCTACTCATTTCTGCACAATCCAGAATTTCTTTAATTCCTTCCCTTTCCATCTTTGCGCAAATCCTATCCTCGCTGCAGTTATTATATGTATAGTCAAATAGGTATCTTCTTTACTGAAGTTCTCTGGTAATACACCTAATAGGAACAGCTCCGGTTTAAAATCAATATGTTACTGAATCATTTCTTCTAACTGTGTCTTAATTCTACTCCAGTCGTCTTTTGCTTCAGGACATATCTAAACAGCCACATCTGAATAGTCTGGGTAAGGCAGTGTTTGTCAACCTTGGCTGCTGGAAGATGTGTGGACTTCAACTCCCAGAATCCCCCAGCCAGCAAAGCAAAGCAAAGCCAGCAAAGCTGGCTGGGGAATCCTGGGAGTTGAAGTCCACACGTCTTCCAGCAGCCAAGGTTGAGAAACCCTGGGGTAAGGGGTCTTCAAGGGATGGCGAATACCAACACCCCCTCCCCCCTACAGTCTTTATGCATCTAATTTCCTAGCTGCATCTCAGGAAATTAGCTTTCTGTGGTTCCCCCTTGGGCTGAGTTTCTCTGCTGCTCCCGTTTGCACGAATACAATTAAGCTGGGGTTTAATTTTCTTTTCAGTGCATTAAAGCCTACAGCTCAGACTGGCACGTTGTGAATTACAAATATGACGAATATTCTGGTGATTTCCGAATGTTACCCTGGTAAGCCTTTCTTCCTCCCGGGGTGGGTGTTTCTGGCACGCCCAGGCTTGAGAGTTGGACGGCATCTTACAATGCCGCCTTTTGCAGGGCCAAACCTGTGTGTTTTTCCTCGGCCACTGAGAATCTGAGCGGTTTAATTAAACAGTTAAGGGTTTAGTGTAATATGTGGACCACCCAACAATTGGGCTTGTGGGAGGAATCTTTGAGCAGGACTCCTCAAAGTTGTGATACCCCGTGGGTGAGTTGGCCCCAAAGAATAGCCTTCAGGGATCTTTTCGTTTGTTAATTATTAGTATCGTGTGTGTGTGTGTTCTTTTTTTAAATTATGGTGTAACTTGAGTAAAACTTGTTGTTTTTACTTTAGCAAATCCTTCAGGCCAGAGAAGGTTCCAAGCCACATCTTTGAAACTGATGAAGACTTTGATAAAGACGAGGTGAGAGGACACGCTAGAGATTCCCACCAGGTGCAACCCGAGCTCCCACTGGGTGCTACAAGGAGATAGAACGCAGCCTCCTTCACGCGATTGCACTAAGTTCATTTAATTTGGGGATTCCCCCTGCCTTCTTTCTACACGTTTGTAGCATAGAATAGATGTTGAGCCTCATTGAGAAGATGGAGCTCACCTGCAGAGATGGTGAAAGAAGGAGAGGCGGTTGGTCAAACCTGAAAATAGCATTGCTGTTTGGTCTTTATGGATTTAGTTTTAACGTTCTTGAGACAAACACTGGCTCCCGCCTGCCTCTTGTGGGTGTCTGCCCAGCAACCTTTATAATCTAATTTATAGCTTGATTCATGTGTAGTTACTCCAGCCTTACGCAGGGCAGATGTGAAGGAGCAAAAGGCACCCACCACACCCACACAATAGAAAATAATCTTGCAGTGTTTGAAAGGCAGGCAGGTTCATTAGAAGGGTTCACACAGAAGAGAAGATGTGAAGCACCAGCAGGAGCACAAAGGGTCTCTTGCGTCCCCTTTGCAG
>JANHFM010002321.1:187998-201940 GCA_032468115.1 Grayia smithii
GGAAGGAAGGAAGGAAGGAAGGAAGGAAGGAAGGAAGGAAGGAAGGAAGGAAGGAAGGAAGGAAGGAAGGAAGACCTAATGTAGAGAGAAAGCAAGGCAGAAATAAACAGTTGTATGCCAAAGAAAAAGGCAGAAGAATTGTGTCTCTTATTGCCATAGTCTCTGCTTTCTTCAGCTTGTTCAGGGTCTTGAGTTTGAAAAGGGTTGGGGTAAACACGGGATGTATCTTTTTTAATGCTTCCACCTCATTTCCTAGCACTACTGCACCTCTAGATCTCCAATTATTAACCAAACATAGCTCACAATGAAAAGCCTAAGAAAGGCCAAACCTTCTTAGTGCCAGGATGGAAGACCACAAGGTGACTCTACAGGGAAGTTCAAAAATGACCCAGAAGGTGGCACCCAGAAAAATGACAGGAACATGGGTGTGAAATCCCTAGGAAGGGAAGCCAAACTCCTGCCATCTATCTCCTTCAAAAAGGTGGGCCTTTATAGAGCCCTTAAAGATTTGTGGTGGAGCAGAGACCCCTCCCAAGTGACTTAATCGAGAGGGAGTTTGTGTCTTGAGAGGAACTTGAGAGACCCTTGCAAGAATTGGATTTTTGAAACAAGCCTCAACCAGTTTATTTCCTGAGTTGTCAGATGCCGAAAATTGACCAAGAAGTCTTGGTTAACTCAATTCTGCCACCTTGTATTCAGTCCTGACCTCTCAGTTGACATGAGCCAATGAGGGAAAGCCAGGGCAATCTTAATTAAGCAGCACAAACCCATCAGTAATTGAGGCTAATTAAGCAGCAATAAGCTGGAAGAATGATAAAGTTAAATACCTTGTTCTTCCAGTGATTTTAAAATTTCGGGGCAATTTCAGAAGTATAAACATTTCAATCCTTGAAAAACCAGTGACACCATCTTCCCAACCCGTTTTCCAGGCCTCTTGCAAGTTCCAAAACTGCAAAAGTGGGAATTTTTTAGGACACACCTGAGGTCCCCCAAGCTGGAGTAGGTTTTATTTAGGTACAAGAAATCCTGTTTATACTGAAGTTGCATGCTTGCATCCCTTCCCCAAACCAATGCTATCCATTTTTAAACACTTATTAAATTATTTTGGCATCCCACTTTAATTAGATGCATGCCACTCATTTCTGCTTCCATATTTCAAATGGGAGAAAATATAATTAAAAAAAAAAAAGTATGTTAGGGAAAAGCTTTTATTGTACAAAGGTACTGTTTGTATAAGTGATATATTCTACTGAAGAAGGTTGCTTCCAAAGATTGTGTACATTATACAAAATTGGTGACAAATATATAATATATACCTTAAATGAAATAAATAATTTGGAGCTGCCCAGTTGGTTATTCTATTTATCAAATTTATATGCTGCGCAGCTTGTGGTGCGAGGCGATATTCAGTGGTTATAAGATGGACAACTGTATAAAGGCTTTAAATAAATTAAATAAATAAAAAGGATGGAACAAATGTGCACTACATTTTAATTTTGTATATGGGTACAGTTACAGTATATATACTTTTGAGACCGGGCATCAGAATTTCATTTTTTATTGTGTGCTAGTGTATTCACAGAAAAAAGAGATAATAAAGATTATCTGTTATCCTGTTATCTTATATCTTAATGCAAACTTTAAAAAAATCTCAGGCTCACAAAGGAAAGATAAGAGAACCAACCACTGGGAAATTTGTAAAGTTGATACCCTGAAATTATCAAAGTTGCAAATAATAAAAATATCTGAGTGGAATCAAAGTAGATTTACTCATTTCTGTTCCACACTAGAACTAGAAATGATGCCCTATAAAGATTGAACTTCTCTGGAGGGCTGAGCCAAACTCAGGGAACGAAGCCGCAGCTCCTCTGGGACGTTTTCTGGCTGGACCGGCTGGTGGGCCAATTGCTCCTGGCATCCATCCAAAGGCACCTGTCCTCTGACTTGGAGCTGCCAGGAGAATTGAGGGTTTGCTGACACGCTGCGCATTGTGCTCGGTGCGAAAGCCTGCATGCTAACATCTGACAGATAATCCCTTGTTGCAGTCACGGAGGTTTAAATTGCTACCCTGGTACCAAAGAGGTAACTAGGGAAATGACAGGGTAATCACTGCCTTTTTTTTGGAAGGGGGGGGAGGCGTCCTATTTCCTTACAAACAGCTGAGTGGCAACAGCAATTAAAGCAATTACCGCTGTTTATTCCTCCTGCTGCAGGATTTGGGAGCTCAAGAGACATCAGCCAGGGATTTGGAAAGAAATAGCTTGAATTGAGGCGATGATGCTTCTCGGCCTGGGAACGATGCTCTTTTCAAGCTCTTTGAGATGCTTGCAACATTCAAGGAGTTGCAGGTGTCAGGGGAGGATAGCCCCCAAATCAGGAGGGGGTTTGGAAGCACCTTTTTTGATTAACACACTTTATTCAAAGACAGGGAAGTGCGTAAACTGCAGCTGTTCCTCCTGATTATTTGCACTATCTGACCCATGCATTAAATGTTGGTGGTTCCTGGGTGTTCAAGATAGTGTCCCTCAACCATGGCAGCTTGAAGATGGGTGGACTGGGGAATCCTGGGAGTTGAGGTCCTCCAATCTTCAAGCTGGGAAGGTTGAGGGACGCCAGCTGGGGAATCCTGGGAGTTGAAATCCACCCAACCTCAACTCTAACAGAGGGCAACCTGCCCCTCTCTGGGCCCTTGGTTCCATTCTTGTCCTGCAACATTAAGATGTTTTTCCTGCCATTCAATCCAAAGCTGCCTTCTTGCAAATCAGTCTTTGTATTTTGTGCAGGAGTCTTTGAAGCACCTAGATTTTCCCATTGGGTGATACATGAACCCCTTCGTGTCATTAAGGCAAGAAAGGGGCACTATTGTCAGTCTGCTTTTTGCTCTCTCCGTGCAGAATTGGTTAAAATCCTTTCTGTTTACTGACCTTGAAATCCACTTAAGAGACTTCCAGCTCATCCCACCGGTTCTGCTATCAAGAGCCCCGTCTGTTTCAGAGAATCCGTTGGAAAAGTAACCCTAGGCTATCTCTCTTTCTCGCCTTCTCTCTCTCTCTCTCACCCTCTTTTTTTTTTTTTTTAATTCCAGGACATTATGGTGGCTATTTGACATCAAATGCATCACATGCCTGGAAGGTATTCTGGAGGTTTGAAAAGAAAGCCCAACCTTGGGCTTTAATGGACGTTATTTCTTGCAGCAACATGGCCTATAAAGCTAAACCTGAGAAGCAAAGTGGCAGGAGGGTGAATTGGAAAAGAAGGAAGTGAAAAATGCTGAATCTGAAATTAAAAAAAGGGGGAAAACTCAGCGCCAGGGATAATCGATCCCACAAAAGTCGGGTTTCATGATTAAGAGCCAGAAATCCCAGTTTCAAGGTAGACCGAGAGTGTCTCTGAGTTTCAAGGGGAGCTTCTGAACTATAAATCTTAAAATATTTCGGCATCAAGAACCGCCTATCAAGACGGAGATTAGATAGTTTTTTAAAAAGCTACATTATTTTGCATTTATGCTCTATTCTGTATACTTTTAGAACTAAAACCATCAACATTGTTGTGCTGTTTTTACTCAATGTTGCTTCTTTAAAAACAAAGACAGCCACATGGATGGAGCAAAAATTCTACTGCAGTTTGATTTCAAAATGAATGTTTTTATTGCCTGGAAGATTTCATTTTGAAACAGAACCCTATTTCTCTCTGACAGAGAGCTTTCAGGAAGATCTATCCCTTAGATAAAGGTATTAGGTAATTCCACTTCTAGCTATAAGGCAAACACCATGTTTATAAAGTGCAACAATGCCAAATTTACCAAAATGATAACTTGTCTCAATGATAACTATCATTTTGATTCACTACAAGTCTATGATTTTAGCTGTCAGAAAGCCTCTTTTTCAGCAGCTGTGTCTAATTCATTCTTTGGAACATTAATTTTATAGAACAAATGAAGCAAGAGCTAATTTATAAAATAACTATTTTTAAAATTCTTAACAATTTGGGGGTTACAATTCAAGATGGAGATTTAGTGGTGGACACTGTCTTTAAATATTAAAATGATTTATTTATTATCAGATAAAACCATGACCCTTCTCAGAAAGGGTCTTGTCCAAGGAATATTTAGAAATAGTCAAGTCCTTACTGTGAATTAGCAATTCAAAATGTGGGGAGATGCAGGCATCTAATTAGATTTAAAAAAAAAACCAAACAGTACTGAAATTAAAACATCACCCAGTCCAACAAGGTCAGTCAAATTCCAGCAGGCAAAATGATAGACAAGAAGCGACAATAATATACTTACATCAACCACAAAGATTTTCTGAGAGTCATCCAGAAACTGGACTTTGAGGTGAAGCATCCTTAGGTGAGTGGCTCAGCAGCCCGAGAGGATGAGTCTCTGTGCGATCTGAAGGGAGGGCGGGCGTCTTCCGATTCATACAGAATTTTATTCTTGGCTGGATAAGAACAGGAGCCTGGAGTGCAGATTTTTTTTGCAAAGGCGCAGAAGACCAAAAGGGAAGATGGAGGAGATACAACAACCATCACGAAACCGGAAAAGGTTTTCTTTTGTTCATGCCTTTTTCCGTGGTCACCTCTTTTCCAAATTCCTCCTTGTTAGAGGCTACAATATTCTCCCCGGAACAAAGAAATAAAGATTGTGTTATATGTGCACCAGACCCAGGTTTTTTCCAGAGCTGGTCTGCCCGACTCCATCGGTCCTCAGGATGAAAAGACAAGCACAGGACAAGAAAGGCCTTCTCTCCATTTTTAAACTTTAGGGCTGTTGGTTCAGAATTCCAATGGTTTCTGCATCTTCATTGTCTTTTTAAAAAGGTCCTTTCCCCCTGACATTGAGGTCAGCATGTGATCAAATAGGCAGAACTGAGTGTAGGAATCCCCTCGGAGAACCATCTCCACATATCCAAACGGGTCCATATCCAAAAGGGGAGTGATCTACTTGCAAGAATTATAGAGAATTCTGTTTCTTTTCTCCTTCACTTTTGGGTGCCCCCTTAAAAACCTTATTCCCCAAATTGGACCTAGCAGTCCAACTGGGGGTTGGAATGGATCCGCTCCCAATATCTGTATATGTTGCATTTCACTTCATGGTTTTAACAATTGCCGAGGGGGAAAAATAGAATCTCAACACCCTGATCTGTGCCAAATCTAATTTCACTTCCCCAGAGAAACAGAAAATCATGTGTGCAGAAGGTCCAAGGGTCTACTATTGCTCTGAGATGAAAAGTTTTTTGAAATAATTTTGGATCAAACCTCAGCCTGCCGTTACTTCCTTGAACCTCGTCAGGAGGATCTAAACAGCTTTACAAAATGATTCATTTGTACAAAACAGTTCATTGTAGTGACTGTTTAAAGTTACGATGGCACTGAAATAAGTAATTTATGAGTATTTTCACACTTACGACGGTTGCAGCATCCCCAGGGTCACATGATCTAAATTCAGACGCTTTGCAACTGACTCCTATTTCTGACGGTTGCAGAGTTTCAGTGGCTCACAGGATCCTCTTTTGCGACCTTCTAGCAAGCAAAGTCAATGGGAGAAACCAGATATACTTAACAACCATATTGCTAAGTTAACAACTGGAGTGTTTCGCTTAACAACTGTGACCAGAAAGGTTGCTTTCTTTTCTGGTGGACGATGTGAATGAACGGCTATCATTGGCTTGGAAAGAGCACCATCTCCTGGTTGCATTGAAATGCTAACTTTCCACTTGAATTGTGTTTTAACAGCAACTGCATTGCACACTGGCACCTAACAGGCTTGGTTGGTATCCTGGGATTATATGCAAGGGAAAGGCAGCTCCTGCTTGATGCAGTTTCTCAACCTTGGCCACTGGAAGATGTGTGGACTTCAATTCCCAGAATTCCCCAGCCAGCAGAGCAGGGAAGGTTGAGAAACACTGTGCTTGAGTAAAAGGATGGTTTGCAGAACCAGGAGCCAATCCATGCCATGACCTTTCCATCTGATGGACTTTTATTTTGATGTGGCTTTGTGTACTGTACATTCAAGAAAAGTTTGGGAAGAAGTCTTTTCCCTAAGCCTCATTTTATTAATAGTACCAAGTTCACGGGGTTGACCCAGCTGGAACGAGGAAAATTCCTGCTCCAGAGCTTGGCCACCAGACATTTGGTATGCAAGAGATGCGGAGTGCTTTTCTTTTGAGGTCTTTGGAGCTGAAATCCCTTTCCCTGTGTTTTTAATTACAACAACCCTACAGTGCAGTTGTTGGTCCTTGAGTAACAAACCATCAGAGCTGAAGGCGAGGCTGGAAAATCCATCAAGACCTCCCAGAGGCGGCCAGGGAAAAGCACATCTGCATTGTTGCACAGAGAGATGCTGAATGGTGTCTCACATTGTGGGAACTGAGCTCCTCTCAAATAGTTGAGGTGGCAACATCCAATCAATTTTCCATGATTTCAGAAACTCAGCAGGGCCAGTTAGCACTAGGAAGGAGGTTATTGGGGCTGTTGGGGATTTGGGGTTATTGGTGAGACCAGGAACTAAAAAAAAAAAAAAATCACTAGCAAACCACTTCCTTATCATTGCCGAGAACTCAGGTTCAACTGTTACCTTTGCTCAATCAGTTCTATGGGTGTCCCTCAATGGCATCAAATTAGTGACGGAGAGACAGGCAGAGATTTCTGAGGCCCTCTTTCTCACGCAGCGCTGAGCCCCATTTCCTTCTTCTTCATCATCTCAAGGACCAAGGTTTTCTGGCCACCTTAACAGAGGGAGTTCCAGAATCAGGCCTTAACTCAGCCAAGAAACTCAGGTGGGGCCCTCGCTATCCCACAGGGTGGTGGTGAGGACAAGCCGGATATACGCACGGAGCTTGTGTGTGTGGCCTGGAAGAAGAACTAGCTGAAGATGGTTTTTGTAGAAGAAGCGATAAAGGAAATCACATTTCCGTTTCACATCAGTTTGCACCCACCCTTCCTCATCTCTGCTGATCTGAAGTTCACTTGGTACGGAAGACTTGCTGTCTTCTACAGAAGGGAGGCCGCCCTGGGCCCTGCCCTCACCAGGGAGCAAAAGTGGCTGGTGCCCATTTCCTGCCAAGTTGGAAAGAGACCACAACCCAGATAGGAAGGAGCCAATCAAGGCGGCTGCTTCTCTCTTGTAGAAACTCTGAGCTTAGCTGAAAAACCACAGGCTGGTTAGGTATGACTCTCCCCCAAGCCATCAGTTGCCATTCCCCTCTAAGATCCCTGCAGCCTTGGAGTTTCAGGTGACCAAGCAGGGACCCCGCCCTCCAGAGGTAAACAGAAGAAATAAGCATCCTTTAACTAACATAATTAAAATGCAGTTCATAGAATTATTACACATTTTTAATTAATGTCCCATCCTTCTGGCCCAGAAGCTGAGCTACAGGCCACTCTGTCTTGGCAAGACTCGGACTCTCCCAGCTGCCACAAATTGCAACAGCAGCTCAGTAGAGATTTTGGTGGTGGTTCTAAGGGAATTCCTGGTTGATTTTTCAAAAGGATTATGGGTTTTTCACATTGGGTGGTAGGCCCGAAATGGTCGTCAGTTATGGCGCAGTAGGGAGATTAAATGTGATTTATTTATTTATTTATTAATAGTATTATTATGCTGCCCATCTCCCGAGGAACTTGGGGAGGCTCACATAAGGCAAACCATACAATAAACATTGAAAAACAAAATTAAAAACAGCATTAAAATTAATCAACCCCCCTCATTATGGCATTATGATGATCCTACTATCCAAGTTCTATTATTTTGAGATCTCCCCCCCCCTCCCCCGGTCCCCTCTCTCATTGGCAGGTCTTTTCTCCCCATTTCACTCCTGACTGAGAAACTCGGGTGGAACACTTGCAATCTCACAGGGCTGTTGTGAAGCTAAGCGGGATGCATGCACACAGCTTGTGCGAGATCTCGAAAGAACAAGTTGAAGATGGGGTGGTTTTTATTTTAAGAAGCGATGAAGGAAATGACATTTCCGTTCAGTTGTTGGCTCCATCCACCCATTCCTTCATCGGTTGCAGATTGAAAGTGCAGAGCTTACAGTCACGGCCGAGCTGCTCAATCTTTTGACTTCTTCTCACCAAAGTGCAGTTGTGGAGAGGGCCCTTCTCAATTTTTCCAGCTGGTTCTCTCACAACACAGCCTGGCTGAGCAAGAGGGGCCAAGCTGAGCTCACTGGAGAGGCCTTCCAAGGTCCCGGTTGGTTGATGGTCCCTATAAGAATTCAGTAAGGCGGCCTGCATGTTTTATTCCCTCCTCTAACCACAACGGAGGGATAAAGCTTGGCCATCAAGTCTCCCAACTGTCTTGGGGTGTGAGGAGAACCAGTCCAGTTGGGAAGTCTTACAAGGAGAGGTCTAGGCTGCAGAATACCTTCAGGACAAGGCCCAAACCATCCCTAAAACCATATTTATCTCCACCCTCGCCTTCTTTCCAAATTATTATAAGGCAACAGAAGATTGTTCTGTCATTCTCATGGGTCACATCCCCAAAATAGACAGGGCCAAGGAAAAGAAGGGAACGTACTGAGTAAAAGAGTTAAAGTTGACTTGATTAACATTATATTTAATTACTCCCAGAATATTTCATCATTTGCCCCTTCTGTGGGGTTCACACAGTTCTATAAGCTGAAATTGTGCAACAGACTCTCAAAGGGTGGCTGCATTAGCTGAAGGACAGCATGGGTGTGTTCCTCACACCCGTATTACGCTGCACAGAAGCGAACATGGATTACAAGGAAAGCCACAAAACCACACTTCCCCTGTAGCTAAATCAGGAAAGAGAAGAAACCGCTTTTGGTAATACAGGTATCTATTTTATTAAAAAAGTTACAAACAGCTGGACTGTAGGGCTGTCTTACAAAATAAGAATGAATGAAATTGGAAGGGCAAGGAGAGAGAGAAAAAAATGGCGGTTCACCTTTACAAAGCATTTGATCATCGTCCTAGTTTTTCAACTTGCCAAATTTCCAGACTTTTTTCTTTAACTTTTCCACAAGAAAGAGGTACAGTACATTTGATACATTTGAATTAAATCGCGAGAACATTCAGGCAGAAGAGAGCTGGGGTGCCACATCCAGGAAGGAGATGCCACGCGCAGCCCTGGAAAAGAATCGTTCCCGACAATGGCTGGGTTTGGGCACCTGGATGGCCACCCACCCACCCACTGGAGCACCGTCTGGCTTCCCATTGTGCAATGTGGAGAAAGAGGCATTTGAAGCGGGGAGAACCAGACTCCTTCCTCTTCCTCCGATTCATCACCTGGGATCTTGGCCCAAAGACTTCATGATTCAACCATGAAGGGCAGTGGGACAAATGTATACCAGCACCTTCTTGGCTGGATCAGAAGAGGCCTTGTGCAGCTCCAGAGTCCTTCTGGAATCCAGGGCCTGAAGCAAAGCGGGCAGGGAGGCCGACAGTGCAAAGGCTGCCTGGATCTGAACCTTGCAATACACTTAACGACCGGGAAGGCTGCCTCTTTTAAATGGCCAGCCCCCCTCCTCCCCGTTCCAAACTGCACTGAAGCAGCAGCCCAGGTCAGATGCCAAACTCTTTGCCGTTCCCAACTCCAACTGAGAAAGAATTGGATTTTTTTTTTTAAAAAAAAAAAAAGGTCAACCAACAGAGAAGTTTAAGAAGTTAACGCAATGTGTCTACCACTGAAGAAATAAGGTACAGTCACTGTGTGAATTCTGCATTCCCTTGGCACGTCTGATACTTGGCCAATGTAAAGAGCACTGCAAAAACAGGGTTTTACACTTGGAGATTTCTATTAAAGTGCAAGCCGAACCTTTTACTTCACTGCAAATTTTGAATTGAGAGATCAAAAGTCTGGGAAGGCTCCGGTTAAAGGTCCAGCATGCTAGTGCCAACTGCCAACCCAGATAGATTTAAGGATGAAATTTGGTTGACACTTTAAGTTCTGGGCTGCTACGGAAGTCAACATTTATTAGATGTACGGTCAAAGGACTTCAGGTGGGCTTTTAAACCTGGTGCAGGTTTATTCCCTGCCCGGAGTGGAGAAAAGACACTTCTTACATCAGTGCCAGGAAAAGGACTACAACAGTTGTGGTGCTAACACTTCCACTAATGCTCTCTTCCTTCTGCTCAAAATCTGTGTTGCTCTTCGAAGACCACAATTAGTGAAATTGCAGTTTTGGGGAGATACGAGCCCTGGAAGGTCTGTTCAACCAAGGCTCCTGTTGCTTCGCCTCTTGGCCTGTTCAACCAACCAAGGCTGCATCCAACAGAAGCTGACAAAGCAGGCGATGGAGCCCCCAAGCGAGCCCCCAACTCATCTATTGCTTGAACACTTTTGGACAGAAACAATAGTTAAAACAATAAAGTCGAATGTCGTTTTTCCTTTGCCAAAGTCACCTTAAATCCTATGGGGGAATCTCAAGAACACAACCTAAGAAGACACACGGTTTTTTTTCCACGAAAAGGTTTTTCAGCACTTGGAAGATGAATGGAATAAAGCAGATGAAGGAGTGATTTTTGACACAGCCTTTTCTTTCCAAAAAACCCAAATCCAAATACCATATAACAACAGAGAACACACATACAAATTGCTGAATGTCTCCAGTCCCCACCGAAAAAGCTTTCCCATCAGGCCAACCACATGCCACCACAGCTGCTGAGAAAAGGGATGTCATATCCTCCCGTATCAGGCAGTTCTTAAACATCCTTCTATGACACCATCACATGTAAACAGAATGTTTCAAAGTTCCAATCAATGACATTTTAGAGGAGAAGAAATCTTGTTTTCACTCTTTCTCTCTCTTTCTCTCTTTCTCTCTTTTGCAAATCAAGCACAGATGTGAGGTAATATACAGAAGTAACCATTTGTGTTTAAGGCTCACTTTTATTCTCCATTAATTTTTTTTTCTCTTAAAAAGGCATTGAGTAGGTAATACTGAGTTTAAAGTTTAATAAATACAAGATTTAGAAATCAATTAAAGAAATAAAATAGTTTAAAATGAACTTTTTGCATATTAGCCATTAATAGGAACTTAGAAAGCTATAAAAAAAAAAACACCCCAAGAGATCAAGAACAGATTCCCAAATCAAATGGTAAACATGCTAAGTGTTTGTAGCAGGCCCGTGTCTCTCCCCGGCTGCTCCCTTGCCTGTTTCACACCGGATGCTCTGAAGACCGAGACCAGGTTAAGCAAGGCTCAGTTCGGCAACCTGGGCTTAAAAAGAGTTCTCCAATGCAGCATCTGTGCAAATTTCCTCTGAGTTTTATCTGTGAGTAAGAGAAAGAAATCTGTCAGGGAGCCCCAGGTCCTCCCAGGGCACAAGAAGCTGTTTTGACGGCATTACCAGGTAACAAAGGTCCGTTTTTCCGTCACCCCAAAACCCCCAAACTGTTTTATTTTTGACCTGATTTTTTTTTACAGCTTTTCCTGGGGATGTGTGAGAGAGGACAACGTATTCCAAGCCACACAGAGATCCTGATTTTTTAAAATGCAAGCAGAGCAGAGAGAAGTAGCAGTACTTCCCCCCCCCCCAAAAAGTTAAATCCAGTAGATCCCCAACCAGATTTCTTACACAATTTGCTGGGAGGGTGGGGGGAAAGGTTATTCCTGAACAATTTGATCCTTTGATGAGCTGATGAGGCTCTCCACCTTGGTGCCTGAAGAAAGGGGACTGTTGCCACTCTTCCATTTCAAAAGAGGGCAGCTACTCGGTTACAGGAATGGGGAGAAACTGAGATGGAAGCGATTCAGCCTCTCAAGAGACAGAAGGCTGCAGTTAATTGGGGGGAAAAAATTGCTTCCTTTTTATTTCATTTCAAACTGTGTGGTTGCAACACAACTTCTTTTGCTGATCATGTCTGCAGCCCCTGGAAAATTCAAGGGCAGCTGACACATGACCACACTTTCACAACCTCCCGCTCCATTAGAGCTAAGAGGCAGCTTCAAGTTAAGAAGTGGGTGTTGCCACTGAACCGTTAAGCTTTCCCCCTTCTTCAAATGAAACAAAGCAATTTGCATGTTTCAGAATAGTGTGCAGGAGGAAATTGCCCTTGTAAGAAAAATCAACATTTATTTACAAGGAGTCAGGGAAGGATCAACTATAGCGAGCCTATACAGATGCACGGCAGATAGTAAATAGAATAAGTTAGTGGAGTTTGCATTTCACCAAGTTGCCAAGCAAGAGAAAGAATTCCAAAAGAGGTGGCTAATAATTAACCAATGGAAGAGAAGTTGCCTTCAAACCTTGTGGGTGCTCCATCAATGGAGGTTTTTAAGAAGAGACTGGGCAGTTACTTGTCTGAGATGGTCCAGGGTCTCCTGCTTGAGGAGAGGGCTGGACTAGAAGACCTCCAAGGTCTTTTCCAGCCCTATTCTGATTCTAATAGAAAGGCCCCCTATTATCTCAGGATAGCACTTTCTCTACCAAAGACTGGAGAAGAGGGCTTGTGAGCATTACGTGTTGAGCCAAGAGATTCCAAGGCAGGTTTTTTAACTGTTTGCCCTGCTACTTGGTGAACCCACCATGTTTGTTGGGGGCAAGCACTGCAACGCAACCGATCCTGGCTTCAGATTATTTTGGAAACAGGGTGGAAGAAAAGTCCAAGAACTCAAGAGAGGTGCTGCCAGCTCAATCACAACCAATTCGCAAAAGGGCTCCCGTCTGCTGTGTTTTGGAGGCATCCAGCAAAGTTCAACTAGCAGATTCTGATGCGCTGTACTCAGGCAGCAAGAACCGAAGGGAAGCCAAGCGCAGGACCCATCAGCCACCAACTTAGCCAGGGAGCCAAAGGGCTGCTCTTCTCTTCAACAATGGACTCCTGGCATGGAACAGCCCAATCCCTGACCCAGAGGAGGGAGAGGAGGGGGCACTTACCTGTTCTGCATGGCCATGATGGAGGGTTTGCTTTCTCCCTCACTGGACAACGCAAGTTGTACAACACTGCTCTTGCTTTTCAGGCAGGGATGCATAGTTCATTTGTCGCACAATCTCGGCAAAGAGTTCATCCACCATGGTTTTGCTCTTGGCAGAGGTCTCCATGAAGGGGCAGCCCCACTCCTGGGCCAGAGCTCGGCCTTCCGCTGACAAAACCTCCCTCTCCGATTCCAGGTCAACTTTATTCCCCACCAGGATGAGAGGAACCTTTTCATATCGCTTCACACGGACTATTTGGTCCCTCATCGGCTTGATGTCCTGGGAAAGAATGGAAAACAGGTGAATGCTCTCCAAAATTCGAGAGGTGGGGCAAGAGCAATGCTCTGCAACGCTAACACATTGGGTCAAAGAGCATGGGGTTCCCCCCCCCCCCAGTAGGTCCCAAAAGATAGTTTGAGGCAGCAATATTTACTATAAAATATTCCAATAGAAGAGAATATTTGCAGCTCAGGGTTGAACTGCGGGGACCTTGCTGCTCTGAGCTTGGTACTTTTCTTGCAGACGTTTTGTGACCAGGCTAGGGAACATCATCAGTTCTGCTCTCAAAAAGAAAAATATATCCTACTAACCAAAAGAAACCAGTATAAAGTAATAGGACCACCAGTATGAAAGAGAAGAGAGGCTGCTCTGACCTGCAAGGTTGGAATTTGGGGTATGTCAAGCTCCCCATCCTGGTGGAGGCCACAAGGGCATCCAGAAGTAGACAGATACCTTTCCTGCCTCCCCCAAGAGGGCCAGGGGGTCCCAGAGGCTGGAGCCTTTCCTTCAAATCTAAGACGGAGGGGGACCATCCGGCTGCAGCTCTTGCAGCTTCTCCCAGCTCCTTCTGTGGAAGCCAAGGTGGAGAAGCAGCCTCCAAGGAACCGGGGCAGCCGGTGCTGGTCCCAGGCCTGGGAGGCTCCCCAGCCGCTTTGGGCAGGGACAGGCAAGAGGCCTCAGGCCCAGATCCCCAGGAGGGGGGGGAGGCTTCGTCTTCCCAGGACCCCAACTGGGGTCCAGCCTTCCCCACTCGTGCTGGGGGGGACGACGACGACAG
>JANHFM010002322.1:69774-80089 GCA_032468115.1 Grayia smithii
TCAACTTCAATTCCCAGATCTGCTGGCTGGGGAATTCTGGGAGTTGAAGTCCACACATCTTCCAGTGGCCAAGGTTGAGAAACACCGCCTTAGAATTATTAGAATTATTCTGCAGTGAAACACCCTCAAGACTTTGAATGGGTACTGTTGACAAATTCTGAATGTGTGAAACTGTAGGCTAAGTTACAGGTTAATTTCACTTTTGAATAACTCAGAAATCTGTAGGCCCTATCAGAGTATGATTCAGACAGAGTTGCCATCTTCACAGTGGGGGCAGTACTTTCCTGCTGCTGCCATGAGGGGAGTGAGTAAAGAGAGAGTCTCTTTCTGTCCCAAGAAGTCCAAATCTCTCTTTTCTGTAAACTTTTCCCCTTTTCCTCTGCAATTGGTGGGCAGCATGTCACCACTGGACCTAAACAAAGGTTGCAAATTCTTCTATTTAGCTGCTGCAGTTGAGAGCAGTGATGGTCTTTTCCAAGGGCAGGCAGGTAAGAAAAGAATGAAACAGATATGGTAAGGGAGGCTAGCTAAAAAGAATATTATGGTGGGATGTGGTGACAGGTTTTGTGGATGTTACTAATGAAAATAGTGACCTTGTGCAATGCATTCTAAGCCAACACAGTATCCTTTTGTCCATGGGGAAAAAAAAGATCTGGGGTTTGGGTCTCTTGGGCAGATGGAGGGGAAATAGAAATACAGAGCCCCATGGCTGGATGGAAGCCTTAGCCCTGGGACAATGGGCCATTTATCGGTTCATTTACCAATATTTGCCCATCTCATATATGAGCTCTGGGAAGCTCACAACAATGAAAAAAGCAGAACTAAAAACAATAAAAAATACAATATAAAACCACATAAAAGCATATAAGAGCATATTATTAAATAAAATCAACAGCAGTGTTGCAAAAACACTTCAGCAAAATGCAGTATAGTCATTGGCAGGTTCTGCCACACATCTGGATCCCCAAGTCCAGAGGCAAAGCTGCTTCTTCAAAGTCTTGCAATCTAATCTCGGAGGTGGGGGGGGGGGTAGTCCAAAGACCAAGTACCACAATAAAGAAGTTCTCTTCCTGGGTCTGAACAGATGACACATCTTAGTAGATGAGACCTGGAGCATGCCTCTCCTACTGGGAGAAATGGGATAGATAGATATAATACAACTAGGGAGAGGTAATTCATCCATTAATCTTATTTAACTGTAACACCACAGGTTGCTGACTTTTCTTAGAGTTTATCTTGGGAAAAGACTGATTGAATCATTAAGGGAGAAAAAATTACAACAGTCCTGAATTCAAAATAACCCTGTCTTACCATAGGGAACCAGGCAACATGAATGCAGACCATAAATAACCAGGGCTGTTGATTACATGCAAAGATTTGGATTACTTCAGCCCGTGTAAAGAACGGGCTGAAGTAGATAGAAAGAAGATAGATAGAAGACAGAAGATAGAAAAGAATGGGCAATTCTTTTCTATCCCTTAATATATCCTTTAAACCTTATGTATTTAAATTCGTTTAACAAGCCTGTTGACACATACAATTTTGCTGCAAAACTACAAATGTGTACATTTTTTTCCTCAAACTAATTTTACTGAATTTGATAAGACTACCTAATCTTAGTGTATAAAAATATTGAGTATGTGTGTACCTGCATGCTTTTCAGTCAGTCATGGCTCTTGGCAATTGCCTGGACAAGTCCCTGCAGTTTTCTTGCTACTATTTTTGCAAGTGGTTTACCATTGCTTCCTCATTAAGACTGAGAGGGAGAAAGTGACTGGACCGAAGTCAGCCAGCTGGCTTTGTGCTTGACAACCAATACTGTATGCAAGTATATTGGGTATACTGAGACCCAATAATGGGTCTCAAAACAGGTATCTACAAGAAGGAAGGGACTTAGAGCTAATTCCTAATTCTGCTAATGGGATATAAGACTCACCCTCCATTTTTCTTTGAGGCCTGAGTTTCAGACTTCAATCGATGTTTTTCAGGTAATGGTCATGTGGCAAATCTCCTCATCTGGCCAACTCCAAATTACCCTATAAATATTCACTCATTATATGTTTTGCTGTTTTCCAGACCAGTACAAGAATACATAGGGATGAGAGAACATTTTGTTTAGTTAAGATCTTTCAATGAAAAGTTATCAAAAATTCAGATTTATTTACATATCGGAGGGACCAAATCTGAGATAAAAAAGACTGGTGAAGAAGAAATCAAAACTAACAGAACTCTCTATTTCTGCGGAGTGATACCAATCTTATTTAATGGCTTTATTTATTATAAATCTGTGGGTTGCATTTTGTCAGTCATTACTTATATGAGCACAGTTATAAATTACAAAAGTTGCTGCTAATTTTTTTCCTGAAATCTGTAATTAAGAATCTGATGCCACTGTTTTTTGGGAGGTGGGGTCCAAAGGCCAATAGGTTACCAGGCAACACAATAAGACATTTGTGTCCTTCACTAGACTAAGCCAGCAGCATAGGCCTGAATCACATGCAGTATCTCTTCTCCATTGTGGCTGAGTTTTAAATAGAATAAATTAAATAGAAATACTGTATCATGTAACTGGATCTGCAAGGCAATAATGTAAGTCAAATTTTAGACTGTGCTGCCTTTACCGCAAGGTTTTTAACAGTCATAATAACACCTTTAGTTATGTTTAATAAGGTTTATGTTAAAAACTTCTGAGGATGTCACAGAAGCACAGAAATTTTGTCAGATTTTTGCCTTCAGGAATGGAAAGAGACTATTGATTACAGACAAAGAAATTCAATCTTGGAAACTCCCCTGTCAGACCATATGAAATTTGCTAGGACCAATAGGAAGGGGCATTGGACATTATGTTGAAAGAAGCCTAAGATGCACTAAAGGACTTTCCCCAAAGTAGTTTCTAATCTATTCCAGTCAAGGTATTAACCCAAAATGAAACCAGCCAAAAGGGAAGTATTCAGAAGATATTTGTTTAGGAAGAATTAAAAAAGAAATAAACATTGCTCCTTCCTCAATTTACCCTGCCATCTGGGACTCTCTTCTAAAATCTCTTCTAATTTTTTTTAACGTCTTTCAATTTGATTTATTTGCTTAACTTTTTTTAAATTGATGTAGTAATCTTTTGGTGACATTCATATTGGGTAGAATGCCAGGGTTTTGCAAGTAATTACGGGGCAGAAGTATTTGTTAATGTAGCTTGTCTCTTATTATAGATTTCTGCCCGCATACTTGATTTTCTCTGAAATTAGGTGTACCTTTTATTGATCATGTATTGATTCCCTGAGATGCTGGCTCTACATTTTCACATATATGCAAATTATTACAGTTTTCTTTCCTTATGCTATGCTTGATCAGTTTTGTTGCTTTTTATCAGTTTTGTTCATAGAACAGGTACTTGTATTTATAATAAAATAAATAGTGTGGGTTTTAAGGTTAAGATATGAAAGATTGCCTTCACAAAAAATAAGCTCAGTCAGGAACCATCACCCATAATCCCATTTATTAATTTATATGTCTATATATACATTCTGGTTATAATCTGTTGTGTGAATATGACAGATCTGTCATTTGATTACCTTTGAAATCATTATATGAGAACCAATTAAGGCACCCAGCTAGAAACCAGGAAACCATGAGTTCTAGTTCCAACTTAGACACAAAGTCAACTGCTTTTCACAGGATGTGTTCAAGCAGAGCCTGGAGAGCCATCTGTTTTGGAATTAATCTCTCTTGCCCCTTTAATTCTCTGCATTCTGCTTTATACATTTGGATGTTTGGTAGGCTAAATTCAGAGTCATTGCTTCCTCTCCTCTGCTGTACTGTAAACTTCATAAATAGCATCTTATTTTCAATATTAAATATTATCTTCAGGAGAATGAAATGTAGCTAACACATTTGGGAAAGTGTTGGCTTTTTCATGTAGTGTTGGATTGCTAGCATTAACAAATTATTTATAAAAATAGATGAAGGCAGATGGGCTATTAAAATTCTCGGGATTTTTCTCTTATTTTACTGGTTGACATATTTTGCTAACTGTAACTATAATCCTGACTCTTCAGTCGCTAAAATACTTCTGGTTTTTGACAGAAAACACTTTTTTCCTTTCTAAGTTTTCATTTAAAAAAAAATCTTTGAAAAACAGAGGTTTCTTTCTTCCAAAAAAAAAAAAATCTAACCAACTTTCTTAATTTGGTATTTGAAATTTGGCCTGTCTTATTGATGCCAACTTCTATTGAATATGCATAAGACTCCCAATAATTAAAGAAAAACATTTATTATTAACAATTATTTATTATTTTAGCTTGTGCAAGATAGGATATTATGTCTGTGCAAGTATTTTAATTTAATCATATTTACTTTCAATTGAAATGCAATTATTTGCTGAAGAATATTGTCATGTTGCATTTTTTTTCTTTCTCTTTGTATATACCTGGAAATACTGGCGGCAGTGGTGGCTGTCTGTTGTTGCTGCCATTGCTGCTGTTAGGGGATCGGGCCAACGGGCGGCTGGGGCTGGAAAGCAGGGACATTTTGCAACGTGCAGCAGGGAACCAGGAACCGTTTTGAATGTGAAGAGCCATTGCTAAGCCCTCTCTGCTCTTGGGAGCCGAGCTGAGCGGGAGCCCTTAAAGAGAAACGAGCCTGCTTTCCAGCCCCTGCTGCCTATTGGCCCGATCCCTAATACAATTCAGAGCCTTTCTTTCCTACTGCGCTTGGAGCCGGAGTTGGAAAGAGAAGGTGACTCTGCCGAGGAGGAGGGGGCATGGCTCTGCAATGCAAGCGCGGAGAGGGCTACATTCGAAGTATAAGACGCACCCTGATTTTCACCCTCTTTTGGGAGGGGTAAAAATACTCTTATACTTATATATATAAGTATATACTTATACTCTGAAAAATACGGGAAGATCTTTTTCTTTTGTGAGCTTCTGTTTCATTGTTTGCAGGGAAACAGAAGATCACAAAAGAAATGCCACAGAGATCTGACCTGGCGTGACGATGCACATGCCAGCAGAGAGGGCTCTGCGTGCTACCTCTGGCACACGTGCCATAGGTTCGCCATCACAGCCCTGCATCATTTCTGACAAATTGCAGTCAGAAGCCACAAAATGCTTTCTCCTTCATTTATGTTTTCTGTCAGTACATTGCTTACTCCTGTACCAGAGCATTACAAGCATATTGTTGGCAGCAAAAATATTGTTTCCCCTTTGATTTTTATGATTATGATTCGTCGATTATCTTTCAGCTCATGATCGCATTGTGTATATTTCCATCTCCTGGTTTCAATAAGATCATCGAGGTAGCATACAAGTTACATACATTTGTACAAAAGTGCCACTAACTTGTTTTCTTTTTTTAAATTCTTTCTAGGTGTAATATAGCCTCAAAAGCAGACAAGCAAAGAGAAGTAGTAGGGGGAAAATGGCAAGGTCTGACCCTGTTAGCCACCTATCCTATTTTTTTGGCAACATCACACGTGAAGAAGCTGAAGATTACCTGTTGCAAGGAGGACTAAACAACGGACTGTACTTACTGCGACAGAGCCGAAACTATCTGGGTGGTTTTGCTTTGTCTCTGGCAAACAGTGGGAAGGTTTATCATTATACCATTGAGAGAGAAATTAATGGCACTTATGCTATTACTGGAGGGAAATCCCACCGGAGTCCTGTGGAACTCATTGACTACCACTCAGATGAAATTGATGGTCTGGTGTGTTTACTCAGGAAACCATGTAATCGGCCACCAGGAGTTGAACCCAAAACAAGTCAGTTTGAGGACTTGAAGGAAAATCTAATCAAAGAATACGTTAAACAAACCTGGAATTTATATGTAAGATTATTTTTTATCCTTTTCTGTATATCTATGGAGATTCTCAGTCATCCAGGTCATGATTGTCCCAAAGGTGCTTTTTCGAGAGGCAATATGTTTCACTTCTTATCCAAGAAAGTTCTTCAGCTCTGGAAGTTTCTTCTTCCTCAGTTCCTTCTTGGATGAGAAGCGAAACATCTTCAAAGAAAAACCAGAAAGTCCAGTTGCCTCTCAAAAAAGCACCTTTGGGATTCTGTAGTTTTTTCCTCTTTTGCTTTTGGGAGGTTAGTTGCTATAATTGGACAAATATCCAGGAGCATGTCATATATGTGGAGAAAGCCATGATTTCCAATTTTTCTGGAGTTTTGGGATGGAACTTGAAGTTGGTTCCTGTACTGCACTTGTTCAGTATAGACATCCTCAGCTTAAAACCATCCATTTAGCCACCTGTCGAACTTACAACAGCACTGAAAAAAGTGATTTATGAACAGTCCTCACATTAATGATTGTCACAGTAGCCCACAATCACATGATCAAAATTCGGGTGCTTGACAACCAGCATATACTTATGACAATTGTAGCATTCCAGGGTCATGTCAAATCATTTGTGACATTCCTACATTGACAAGCAAGTCAGTGATGGAAACTGGAGTCTCTTAAAGACTGCACTATTCACTTAACAACTGCAATAATTCGCTTAACAATATGGCAAAAAGGTCATAAAATCAGCCACGGCTCACTTAACAGCCATCTTGCTTATCAGTGGAAATTCCAGTCTCAGCATGAGTTTAAGTGGAGGACTACCTTTACTTGAACCCTATTTTAAGACTTAAACCACACCTGATGTATTTTAACTACATACTATTTTAATTTCCACCATAAACTACATGACATATTTTCCCACCATTTTAAAGTGATACATGTATTTATCCCTTTAAATGGGGAACTCTGGTGTGTATTTAAGCCATTAAATACCAGCCATAGTGTGTATTTAAGCCGCCCTGGGTCCTTCGGGAGAAGGGTGGCATACAAGTCTAAATAAATAAATAAATAAATAAATAAATTAAATAAATAAATAAATAAATAAATTTTGTTCTGAGCATTTTCTGTGAGCTGCAAAAACAGATCAGCTTGCCACATACCCTCCTCCTGACATGTTGCCGTCCTTGCTCAACAAATAAGAAGTACAGTGGTGCTTAAAAGTTTGTGAACCCTTTTGGATATTCAGTATTTCTGCATAAGTATGACCTGTGATCTGATTTCCACACAAATCCTAAAAATAGATAAAGAGATCCCAATTAAACACATGAGTTAAAAACACTATGCATATTCATTTATTTATTGAGGAAAATAATCCAAAACTACATATTTAAGTGGGGCAAAAGTAGGTGACCCTAATTTTGAGACTTGTGTGCAGAACATATCATATTTTAGGCCATGCTTGGGGAGAAATATTAAAAGTTCAAAAGGTTTACAAATTTTAAAGCACCATTGAATGTAAAAGAGTAAGGGAAAAAAAAGAGGTGAACCAAAACCACAACTTGTAAGAGCATGCTTGTTGTTCTCCCTAATTAACATACTACTATTGCAACATTTTTTCTTTTAGTTTGAGAATGGATTTCAGAATACCTTGAATTTTCCAGTTATACATACATGTAATTCAATTTGTTATTTTGGAAACACTGACCATGTTATTTCTAGGCAACATTTATTCATATTTTTTTTAAATTTTCAGTTATATTGTATTATTTTCTATGTTTCAAATTTGTTCTCATAAAAACATTCCTGTTGGAGCCAACTAAGATCCATCTTAGTCCAGCATTTCCTTTTTCACGGTGTCCAACCAGATGCCTCTGGGCTGCTTACAAGATGGAGCCCTACTCCTGTCTTACTGATGTTTCTGTGCAGCTGGTATTTGAGACATGCTAAAATTCGTAACCCTTGATAGCCTCTAATCTTCAGGATATGCTCGAACGTCTTCTGATAATACAATGTGCTTTGGATGTCCCAATTTCTATCCTGGGAAAGTCAGTAAAGGTTCAGGTATCAGTCCAACAAGTAGTTCTCAACTTATGACCACAGTTGGGACCAGAACTTCCATCACTTAGGGATGCAGTTGTTAAGTAAGTCACACCCAATTTTGCAACTTTTTTTGCTGCAGTCATTAATTGTATCACCACAATTGTTAAGTGAATCTAAATTCCCCCATTGACTTTGCTTTTTGGAGGCCCCCTATGAAGGTTGCAAATGACGATCATGTGACAATGGAAAATTGCAACTTTCATAAATATATATCAGTTGCCAAGTGCCCGAATTTTGATCATGCAACCACAGAGGTGGTGCAGTGTCATAAATATGAAGACTGGCTGTAAATCATTTTTTTTCAGCCCATCATAACTTTGAATTATCAATAAGTGAATGGTTGTAAGTCAAAGACTATCTCTATATCTTCTACATCGGGGTATCAAACTTGCGGCACCATGTCATCATGTGACTTTTTCCCCCTTTGCTAAACCAGGGGTGGGCATGGCCAGCACATGATGTATCTGCCCTGTTTGACACCTTGTTCTACAGCAAAGGCAGGTATAAAGTATTCAGTTTTTCTGCAAACTCCATATTCTCTAGCATTCATTTCACTGCTTTGTCATCTAATCACCTAAACTCGTGAAGTTGGCTAATATCCAACTTTAAATATGAATTTCAAAATTCTTGTTTAACGATTTTGTAATTCATTTCTCAGTTATTTTAAATTTTATTTGTATTATTTATTATGACTTTACACCATCTCTGCCAGGGTTTATATCACAATCATTTTCACAGTACCGCTTCTGCAGGCAGAAGTTAGAAAACACCACTTTTGATAAGGGACAAGAAAAAAAATGACCAGGCTGCCTTTGCAGTGAGCCAATGATGGTTAAGAGCAATATCATATTTTCAACTGCTCAAAAATGGATTAGTGGGGTAAATTTCTCTCAGGGCAAACCAAACATTCAGATGATCTCTAAAACTTATGCTAAAAGTTTTACACTCGGAAAGTTTATACTTTAAAATCTTAGTAAACGGCTCTGTTTATGTCAAAACCATTCATACATCAACTTCCATAATTAACTATATTATATTCTTTGCCCTCCTGTCAATTATACAGGGACATGCCCTTGAGCAAGCAATTATTAGTCAGAAACCACAACTGGAGAAACTGATTGCTACAACTGCGCACTTGAAAATGCCCTGGTTCCATGGGATGATATCTCGGGAGGATTCAGAGCAACGCCTACTTCTGGGTTCAAAGACCAATGGGAAATTTTTGTAAGTATACATTTTTTCCTACAGGTTCCATGACTTAATGCTAAAAGAAACCAGAAGAAGAGTAGAAAAAATGATCAAAACAATGTTTTTAACCATTCCAACATTTCTTTCTTAATGTCGGTCATTGCAGTTCCATTTACGTAAAACAGTATGCATGATTTCTTTACAGTAGCATCAGGGGTAGGTTTTATTTACCTTTCCTACTGGTGCGTGCACACATGCGCCATGTCTGCACAAGCACAGAAGCTTCTGCGCATGCGCAGAGCATATTTGATGACATGCAGGTGGGTGGGGGGAGCCTCCCGCCGCTGCTGCTACCGGTTCGCCCAAACTAGGGTGAACCAATAGCAACCCACCACTGAGTGGCATGATCAGTTCTTTACAGTATAAAGAACGTCATGTCTACTGATTATGGAGCTGAAAAAAACTTTTTCATACACTATCACCATCTCTAAAAACGGACAAATTAAGGGTAATTAATTACTCTTAATTATAATCTATGTAGCTAAATGGAAGGTCCATATTTCAGTTAGTTCATAGTTCATTTGGTCATTGAATATCAGAACCTGGATAAACAACTAGAGAACTTTGTTGCCTTCATGCTCTCCTTTTGTGCATCCAGAGGATTGGTTTGAAAAAGTAGTTCCTGAAATAAGTAAGACTATGGCCTGGCTTAATTTTTGCATGAAAATGATGCATTCTTCATTCTGCTCAATGGAAGAAAATATTGCGAGATCAAAACTCTTAACAACAATACTAATACTATTTCTCCCTCTGTTGCTCATTTTATATTGAAAGATATTGAATTTGACAGATATTTCCATATTCTTTTCTCTAAAACTATAGTTAGTTTGCTATGCTTTCTGACCATGTTTATACCGTTTATACGATTTTTCAAAGTAGGTATTGTCCCTTACGTTATCATGCACTCTTTAATCTTCTTTCATTCTTCAGTATTATTTTTAGATTAGTATTTCATACTTTAAACTCAGATCTAAGAGCATTGTTTTTCTTTTTGCTGTGCTGTTTACAACGTTACTCTAAGCTTGACCTCAGAAAGGCCCTTCTGTGCCTAGAGTGCTACAGCTAGTCTGACTGTTGCTGAAAACTCTTGAGCCTCGGTGGTGCACGTAGCTAGTGCACTGCTAAGTGTTTCCACTTAGCTCCATCTGCCTGCAATTAGTGCAAGTTCTAATCTCACCAGGCTCAA
>JANHFM010002323.1:18603-30804 GCA_032468115.1 Grayia smithii
TCTTAAAATTATATTTTTTATCCCCCCCCCCCCCCCCGTGTGTGTGAGTGATTTTTTTCTTTTACATTTGGGAATGTGACATTTATTTGTTTTTGCTCAAGAAGGTTATTGGTCAATGAAATGGTAAAAGACTTATTTACATGACAAGTGACAATTGTTTGAAAATTGGATCAGGAATGAAGCATCAGCTTCTCTTCCATTTCTTTTGGAAAACAGGAAAAAAGTAGTGCTGTAATGCTATAAATAGTTACATACTAAAGAGGTCAGCTGCCTTAAACTAAATCCACCATGCATGCATTCTACCTGGGAATGCAAAGAGACATAAGAAAATAACTTTACATAATTATATAGTGTGCTGGAATTTACTAGACAAAATGCTGGTTACATTCCATTAGCAAAGACTTCTTCTATGCATGACATTTTCAAGCAATACTTCAAATCAGTTTTAAAACTGTTGCAACTTACATAGATGTCTGTATTATCTATTTAAAAGGAGCAACTCTTTATAGGAAGATTGAGTAGAATCCATCTTGACATTAAGTTCAGGGACTTCTCATTTTAGGAATGAAAGATATAATGCTCCTATCACCCAAATAATTAGAAATATAATCCTCTTAAAATTTAAAATGTGTGCAAGACTGAAGTTTGAAGCATAAAAGCATTGCAGTACTTTTAATCCTTTCTTGGAAACTGCACAGATAACTCTCTAATAATTAAACATTTTTGAACTAAACTATAAATATAATTTAAATGGCATAGTTAATTTTTTTTAAGAGAGCAGATGTGTTCTGGCATTTATTGGAACAATTATTTTTTTTTACAAAGAATTGAATTCTTAGCAGTAATTTGCATGTTATTTGTGTTGCCAACTGCCAAATGTTATTTCTTATTTTTAAGACTACACAATTCTCCTAAATTCCAATGCAAGCCTTATATTTGGAAGGCTTCACTTTGAGTTTTATTTTATTTTCAAAAATAAGGTTACAGGTTCTGTTATTATTATTGAAACAGATTCAATTAAATAGATATTAGGAATCTGTTCAAAATATATATTAATCCTGATTGTGTTCCTGGGTATAAAACATGGGTCAGGTGAGTAGAACTATTAGAGATTCCTTTAATGACTCTAATATTTAAGTTCGTTATGAAAACTTCAATCACTACCTGGTCCTTCCTAGAAGAAGAAAAAATAAAAATGTAAAAATCAGTTTTTTCCTTACTTCCATCTATGGAATATGTTAATTCATTGGTTTCATAACTGTTGACTTGAAGTGGCATCCATATGAGTTGGCAGAAAACTATAGTGGCATAAAATTGCTATAGTCATTTGACTTCTCTCAAATGTAATGGATGACAAAGTCTAACAGATTGTATACTATATCTTCAGGCTCCGCTTGAATAGTATAATAACAAAGGATGGAATTGTATTTTAACAGCAGTACTGTAAAGTAAGTTAAATCTGTCTCATTCTTGGGCTGAGATCTGGTAAGAATGCAGGAGCAAATGAATTTTTTTTCAACTTTGCCAAGCATAGTAATTTTTTATAGCCTATCATCTGCTTGCATCACATGTCCAGAGTATGACTTTCTGCTTACTGATCATCATCTCACAACAAAAGTCAGCCTTTATTTCATGCAAGATTGATTGCTTCCAGTTGTAGTCCATGATTTTTTTTTTGTATTTTTTTTTATTCAGTTTTTGATCTGAAAGTGTCTTCTTTCTCTTTTGCAAGAAAAATGCAGTATATAATAAAATAGTTTTGGCTATATTCATTTTTTGAGTTCTCTGATTAAGTTATACAGATTGAAATATATTCTGATCTTCAATTTAAAAATGATATTTTTTAACGATTAGATAGTATAAGAAGAAAATCATGGTGTAATTTTAGAGAAAGGTGAATTTATAATTATACTTCTAAGTGCTGTAAAGTTTGGCATGTTGTATCTGTTTCTTTTCTGTTTTTCTTTTTTATTTCTTGCACTTTTAGCTCTCTTTGATTTCTCTCTTTTTTATTTCTTATTCTATAGTTGTTATTATTTTTTATCTTTGTTTTTAAAACTTTCAATAAAGTTGTATAATGTTTTAAAGATAAATGCTTTTCAGCTAACAATGCAGATCCAATATACTAAATGACTGATATAACCTTTATGTCAACTATTTGATGCTATGAGTAAGGGCTTGCCATCTTATATTTCATTGAGAAACCATTGTGCTGAAATTGAGTAGTAACAATTTACTATTTTTTAAAGAGAAAAAAACAACAAATGTTTAGCCCTAACAAGTGACAGAAAAACTATGCCTGAATAATTATTTAGTGAATAGTTTTCTGGCCTTATCTATTAACTAACACAGTGGTCGGCAAACCGCGGCTTGCGAGCCACATGCAGCTCTTTGGGCCCCCTCCTGCGGCTCCCTGTCAGATGATCCCACCACTGGGTGGCCCTGTTCCTCCCCTCTCACCTGCCCTGAGACAAGAAGGGTGACTGTGGCGAATAGAGACTCGTCCCATATTCCAGAGTGGGAGTGAAGCACCCCCCTACTTGTCTCTTTTTCTGGCCCTTGTTGGTGCTGTGCACACGGCCACTGGGGGACACATGTGACTTTGTTCTGCACCAAGACACTGGCTAGGCTGCCTGGCTGCAGCCAATTCTGCGTGTTGTAATGGGCTCCAGGAGGAGGAGGGAATGCTGTCTCCCCCATTGTGCAGCACGCTAAGTTTAAGTGCAAGAGCAGCAAGCAGCCACGGAGGTGGGGAGAGAACTATGAGGAGATGGAATCTCCCCATATTCCTCTCACCGCCTCCATGGCTGCTTGCAGCTCTTGCACTTAAACTTAGCATGCTGCACAATGGGGAAGACGGCATTCTCTCTTCCTCCTCCTCCTGGAGCCCATTATGATGTGGAGCAGTGGCTGAGGCTGCCCAGTTGGTGTCTTGGGGCAGAGAAAGTCGCGCGTCTCCCAACAAGGGCTGGAAAAAGAAGCAAGTAGAGGGGCACTTCGCTTCCACTCTGAAATACGGAGCAAGTCTCCACTTGCCTCCACCACCCCTCTCTTCTGAGGGCAGGCTAGGAGGAAGGAGGGGAGAGCAGCCAGCCAACAGGGAACCACGGCAGGGAGACGAAAGAGCTTCATTTATTTGGGAAAGAAGGAGAGGGGGAAAGATGTGAGAGAGAGAGGGAAAGGAAGTCAGATGCAAAAAAATGCCTAGACCAATATAGGATTTAAATTGGAGTGAGGTAAAAGGGATGGGACATCAGGGTAGTTATCCAGATGTAGGTTATATCTGAGACAGATTTAAAACACCTTATCAAGTAACAAATGAATGTGTTAAAAACCTATGTATCTGTTGAGAACTTGATCTTCAAAAATGATCTGATTTTTTTAATATACATGACTTCAGCAATTTCTCACTGCATTGTGTGATTAAAAGATCCATTCCCCACCCCCCACAACAGTTACTCTGAGGTATTTTGGCGCTCAGTAACTGGCCCACATTTGTAGCCTTTTGCAGCATCCTGCAGTCACAGGACCACGATTTATAACATTGTTCCTGCCAGAAACTGGTGTTTATTTCTGGTGTGTGGACAAATGGATTCACTTAAGAGTCTTTGGTGGCGCAGATTGCTAATGCACTGGCTAAGTGTCTCCACTTAAGTCCAGCTGCTTGCAATTAGTGCTGGTTCGATTCTCACCAGGCTCAAGGTTTACTCAGCCTTTCATCCTTTCGGGGTAGATAAACTGAGGATCCAGATTGTTGGGGGCAATGAACTGACTTTGTAAAAAATGCCGCTTTGGGGGGCAAAAGTCCTAATAAGCAGGCATATACAAAGAATGAAGGGATTTGCTAAGTACATTGGCTTGTGCTTAATTGTAAGTTGCCCTGAGTCTCCGGAGAAGGGCGGGATATAAATGGGATTAAAGAAAAAAAAAAAAGGCCACTGGGAGATGATAACTGCTGACTCCCAGTAAGGATAGTTGAAACTCCATTAATCAGGCAAAAGAAACTGGTTCCTCTCTTTCACTCTTCCAGAAACAGAATTCCATTATTAGTTTTCTCCTGCCCTCTCCAATTTATTTTTCTTTAATCCCTGGTGTATTAGATAGAAGTTTTATGGGCAAACTTTTAATTGCTGTATTTTTTAAAGAGAACAGAATGATTAATTTAGAGCTAAGCAAAAATGGCCTCTCTAAGCAGTGCTGTGTACAGTGAAATTGGAAGATATTTTCTATATATTCTAAGGTTGGTTGTGGAGTTTTCAAACCATTTTGGCAAAACAAAACAAAAGTCTACCAGAACATATTTTTCAGAGAAATATCAGCTCATTTGGTGTTGAATGTCAACATCATGAAGGAAGCACTAGGCTTAATATTGAAAATATTAAGGCAGAATATTTCACTCAGTGGTTTTTACAAATAAACAATTTGGGGATTAAGCCATTATTTGACTTATTTCAATTTAAACATTTCTTCATTTATTTTCTGCTTTATCATCCAAGAAGAAATTCAAAGCTGCTCATGGCATAAGAAATAAAATGAGAAAATCATCAGAACAACCAAACCATGGAAATAATTATCTGACAAGCATAAACATATTCCTGTAACGTAGTGTCAGTTCAGTATAACTAAACAAACTGATTCAAAGAGCAAGTCTCTATATCCTGTAGGAACCAAGAGGAAAAAACAGATGTAACATAAATGCTACAAAACCAACAGCAGAGAAGCAATTCCCAAACTTGTCACATCAAATGGTTCCATGATTGTATCTTTTCTATAATGAAAGACTTGCAGTTGTTGCCTATTGTTTTTAAACCAATCTCTCTCTTTCTCTCTCTCTCTCTCTCTCTCTCTCTCTCCTCCCTCTCCCTCTCCCTCTCCCTCTCTCTCCCCCCTCCCCAGCAAATCTCTGGAAATTGGAGAGGGATCAATTGGATGAAAGCAATTCCCAGCATTTTATCACAAGTCCCTCCTCTTTTCTAAGTGTATTGTGAATTTTCATACATTTACAAAAGCATTAGGCTGAATGGAGGGACAAAAATTAAGCATGATAAAAAGCTTAATTAAATATTTAAAGACTAAAAAAATAAAACCTAATTGATACACTCTTTAAACTTGTGTAAAACGTGAACCACCATCTGGTTCTTTGAATTAAGTTTAGATCTCATAGACAAGGAATCACCACTTTATGTAAACACGATAAAAGTAAATGGGATAGGAAAAGAAAGAAGCCACCCTATTTTTCGGAAGATACCATTTATACTTGCATGGCCTGGCTCAGTCACTCACTCAGTAAAAACATGTTGGGATCATTGAAACATTCTTTCTTTCCAAATTATAGACAAATCAACTAAATTTGTTCAAAATAATTTTACCATGTTACCATTGTATCTAAAGACAGAGGTGAAACAGAAACAGAAAGGAACAGCACAGTAAAATAAAATCTTCTACCATATTGTTTTGGCAATAATTATCTCGAATTAGGAAAATTGTGTTGGCTGCTAAATATTAACAGGGGAGGGAATGAGTCCAGAAGTAATGAGTATTTGTATGATGTCCAAAGGAAATATTCAGTGCCATTACAGCTTGAAGACAACATTAAGAAGAAAGTAGAAAAAATACAGGAATAAATTGAAGCTTTATTTTGTAGCTAGCTTCCTAACACCCTCACACATTCCCCAAATTTTTTTTACAAGATTTAATTGAACTGGGAACTCTATGCAGGGCATAATTGTGCCAGCAATTTCACATAATGGATATTTCATTCTACATTTCATTCTGTATGTGTGACAGTAGAACTTACTACCATAAAAAAGGAAGAATAATTTGTCTTTAATCAGTTTCAAAAGAACTTTAACTTGCACCTAACTAAGCATTTCATTAAATGTGCTTGCAGTGACACCATTAAAAAAAACAAAACTAACTGTAGGAAACAGTTTTAATCAGGGCTGTAGCATGAAGTGTTGGTGAAGATGATGGAACTTGCTGAGATGCTAAATTGACTTTTTTGATCAGAGAAAGATAACTACATTTATTGCTGACTGTAAACCCCTTATGGAATTTTTGTAGGAAAACAAGAAAAAAATGAATGTTTGATTTATGTTTCTGATGAATAGACAGATTAGATTATAAAAAGAGAGCTATGATGTAATCATAGACTAAAAGGTAAATTTATAATAGTGCTTATAACCTGTAAATAAGATCAGAAGCTACTGCTTTGTACCTTTTTTCCTAATTTTATGTTGCTTCTTTCCTTTTTTGCATTTTTTGTTTTTTCTTTGATGTTTACTTTTTTTTCTTTTACCTATTATATTAGTTTACATCAGATTTTACCTTCCTTTTTTCTTCTTGTACTGTGTTTCTGATGAAAATTTCCTGCCTTTATGTCACAATTAGCAATTTTAAAAAAGCTTCAGTTTGAACCAATGGGAATATTTCTATCATAGTTTGCAACATGAAGTTGTTTCTATTAGGCTCATAGGGAGGAAAGAGGACTTAAACAGTTCCACATGCTACAGACTGATTAAAAATCTGTGATCACAAGCCATACAATTAATGCAATTTGTAATTAGGTTTTGAGCTAGTGAGCAAGATACGATGTACTGTGGGGTGTTTTGCAAACCTTTTGCTTTCTTCTGGAGTGTGTCTCAGATATTGAATCAGCAGAATACTAAAGAGATGTAATAGGCATAAGATGTAAAAGAAAAATTTCAATAAATATCCTGAATTGCATGAATGGACATAATCACAGCATACACCACCATACCAGGGGTGGGTTCTACTTAACTCTCCTACCAGTTCTAAAGGTGCACGTGCTTCGTGCGTGGTCGGGGTGCACGGAGCGCGCATTCGGCACGTGCGCGTGCTTTGCGCGTGTACACCGGATGGGTGCTCCTGCACATGCGTAGAAGCTTTTTTTGATGAAAAAACATTTTAAAAAGTTTCCTGCGCATGCGCGCAAGTGCGCTCCGTGCGTGGGGGGGCGGCGGTCCAGGATACGTAGAACTAGTTCGGTGATGTCACAGCATCACCGCTACCTATTCGTGCGAACCGGACTGAACCGGGGGCAACCCACCACTGCACCATACACAGAATCTTTCCCATGTTAGTTGTTTTTATCCCAAAAATTGGCAAAATATTTGTTATACAAAACTTTATTATAAGCATTTGTGAAAGTTCCATGCAAACTTAGGATATGCTATACTTGAAAGGGTCAATACCAAACAATACATACTAATCTACTAATGTTGCAGATTGGGGAGATCATCTATCTCAAATCTACAACACAGTCCTTTCAACCGTTCCAAGAAAGTTTCACATCAATTTGCACTCATTCAGGTGACCCTGATGACACAGATAAACCTCCAGGTGAACTTAATGACCCGCTAAAACAGAGTGTCAAATTTGCCATGTCACATTGCCATCACATTATGTTTCATGACATTTTTCCTATTCATGCAGTTGGGGTGGATGTGGCCTGCACGTGAAGCATCTGGCATGCAGTCCTCCAGTTTAACAGCACTGCACTAAAAGAATGCAAATGACCAGCATAAGCATAAATCCTTCCATTCTTCACCATCCAATCATAGCTGAAGAAGCTTCTTGGATGAGAAGGTCTTCAAAGAAAAAACAGAAAGTCCAGTTACCTCTTGAAAAAAGCACTTTGGGATAACCATGACCTGGATAATTGAGAATCCCCACAGACAATTCATGCTAAAGTTAACTTAACCTAGACAGCTACTTGATGTAGTGATTAAGGCATCAGGCTAGAAACATGAGTTCTAGTCCTACCTTAGACATGAAGTTAGCAGGGTAACCTTGGGGCTCTCCCTCTCTCTCAGCCATAGGAAGATGGCAATTGCAAACCATTTCTGAAATCTACCAAGAAAACTGCAGAGACTGTCCAGGAACTCGTCAGAAATCAGGACTGGTCTAAAGACACAAATATTTATCTATTTAATGGACTCAAGTTACCATACAATAAGAAGCACTTCCCCCCACCCTAAAAGTGGGTAGAAATGTCTGTGCATCTTATACACTGAATGTTGCCCACCAGGCCCCACCCTTTGGCCATTTTCAGCTTCCATGCATCCCATTTTTGGCCTCTGCACACCCCATTTTAGACCCATTCCAGGCTGCGGGGATCACCACAGCACATTGCCACTGATCGCCACCTCCATGCATCATATTTTCGTCCTCTGCACACACCATTTTTTGCCTCCATGAGTCGCATTTTTGGCCGGTTCCAGGCAGTGGGGATTGCCGCCGCCACCGCTGATCCCTGCCACTTGGAACCGGTCAAAAGTACAACACACGGAGCATGCAGAGGCTGAAGACATGACATGCAGAGACAGCAATCGGCAGCAATGTGCTGTGGAGATCCCAGCAGCCTAGAATGGGTCCAAAACAGAGAGTACAGAGGCTGAAAATGCGGAGTCCAAAAGTGTGACACATGGAGGCAGCAATGGGCTGTGGTGATTCCTGCACCTGGAACAGCTGATTGGCAGTATTCCAAGAGGCTGATCCAACTGCCAATCAGCTGCTCATGCTGACTCAGGCTGCGAAAACGTGCTGAAGCTGACCAGGCTGTTTGCTGTTTACTGCAAGGGCGCTACCCAGATGAATTCTGATGGATGCTGGTAGGCAGAGGCAGAATTTTTTTTCCTGTTTGCCTCTCCAAAAACTAATGTGCATCTTATACTCTGGAACATCTTATACTCTGAAAAATACGGTATATTATGGAATCTATGGAGAAAAATACAAATAGGAACAGAATTCCCAAAAGAAAAAAATATAAGAAAATATACAATTTCACCACAAAAAAGACACTGCAGTTATGCATCCCAAATTCATGTCATCTAAATGACATTTTAAAAATGTCACTTAAAAAAATAGAATGGGATAAGATCTGAGTAGAAGCAAGACAGAAACAGACCAGATTTACAATATATGGATACTTCCATGCCTATTAACATTGGTCAAATCATCCATGCTCTGATTTGTGTGCAAATTTTATCTGATCACTTGATTCATGGTTAAATAAGCTGTGTTGTGTTTCAGCCTTTAGACTGAAAGTACCATTATAAGCAGGTGTCATATTGATATTTTTCTTTAGATTTGTTAAACATAGCTCAGCACTTTATGAGGCAAAACCTACAAGAAGCAACTCCTTACTTTCAAACTTCTAAGTCTAAATTTAGTCTGTTTGTGGTCTTTTTGATACATCATCAAACAGACAGGGAAGCAGGAATAACCACAGAAGAAGCAGGAATAGAAGTAGCATAGGTAAGGGTAAAGCTCCATTTTACATTCAAAAATTTATCTTCCTGCAAGTTTTTTTAAATTGTGTCAGAAGTTATATTCCACCCTTACTCATTCATACTATATACATAAGAGATGAGCCATTTGATTGACCAATTGATTGAAGTGCCATCAATCCTAGAAACACCTACTGTATGTGTTTCCATCTATCCATAAGTTGGTCACTCAGGTCTTCTACAATGTACTCAATTCCAACATAATGAAGTCCATCCACCTTGCTGTTGATTGTCTTCTTCTCTTTCTTTCCACCATTCCCAGAATTAGAACCTTTTCTAGAATGCTGGGTATTCACATAGTGTGTCTGAAGTGATAATGGTAATGATTGATATCACAAGAGTGAGACTATAATGTAATATAATTTAAGGAAAATCACCTGGCATTTCTAATCCAAACATAATAATTGATTATATTCAAGAACAGATCCACTCTTTGCTATAAATTACAGGTAATCCTCGGGTTACGAGCATTTGCTTAGTGAACATTCAAAGTTACGCAATAAACGCCCCTTAGTGTTTGCGACAAGTCCTGAAACTATTAATCTTTCAGCACCACGGCAGTTGTTCACCCTTATGAACAACTGCAGAGGCTCTGCAACATTTGTCCTGCATGTTGCCGGCCAAAATGGAGCTTCTGAAGGGCAAATCTGCCCCTCAAAAGCTCCATTTTTGGGCATCCAGAGGCCTCCTTCAGCCCATTGCAGGCCAAAATGGAGCTTCTGGGGGGCTGTATTTCATTGAGATATGCCAACACAGTCCAAAATTTTCCTCTACTTTGTTATTAAGGTCTCAAAGGTGCTTTTTCAGGAGGCAAGACTTCCTTGTTTTTTCTTTTTCTTTTTATGCCTTCCATTCACCACTATCCTGTCAGAGCTGAAGAAGCTTCTTGGATGAGAAGTGAAACATCTTCAAAAGGAAAAACAAGAAAGTCCAGTTGTCTCCTGAAAAAGCACCTTTGGGACAACCATGACCTGGATGACTGAGAATCTCTACAGACTTTTGTTATTAAGGGTTCTGCTAATTTAGGCTTCAAGGCATCAGTGTTGTTAGTCAGTAATGTGTCTTGAATATTTTGTTTTCTTTCTCATAGTTAAAGAAGCTAGACTTCTTTAACTATGAAGAAAAAGACTTCTAAGAAATCCCGAGTGTCCTTCAAATATCTGAGCTGCTTCATCTTTCCCTTGGAGAGACACGTGACATGATGATCTCATGAATGAAAAAAAGAAATCAGAGAAAAGGGGTGGTTCTGTACCAGACTAGCTTTTAACTTAGTTGCTGAAGCTTACATTCAAAGGAGGTAGATACAAATCAGATTTTTGTTTTGTTGTTTTTGTTTGTTTGCATGCTTGTTTTGCTGTGATAAAGTTATGGAACATCCTTCCCAAGGACATTATTGCAGTGATAAAATAGCTTTTTTGAGTTCTAGTTAAAGTATGCTTATTCAACCAGATGTCTTCCAGATGTGTTGCATTTCTACTTACTTTTGGCAATGCTGCTTAACAAAAATTAGGGCATTCAGTTGGGAAATGCTAGGCCGCTGTTTCTCAACTTTGTCAATTTAGAGACGTATGAATCTCAGTTCCCAGAATTTTCCAGCATGGCTTGCTGGGGAATTCTTGGAGTTTAAGTCCACATATCCTAAAGTTGCTAAAGTTGAGAAACACTGAGCTAGGCAAATATTTGTTATCCACCTAATTATTTAACTTAAATATAATAACATGAATAATATCTTAGCAACTATGTCTCTCTCTATTTTTCTTTAATTAAATAGACAAACAGAACATTCCTAGTCATTGAAACACCTAGCAAATATGCATGGCTGCGAAGGTACATAAGCCAGTCCCTTTATTTTTGTCAATCATTGACAAGGAACATAGGTGTCCTTCTAAAACAATGATCACAAAGTTCGTTTTACTGACACAGAGTTTTAATAAAGATAACAAGTCTTATTTTTACTACTTCTTTCCTTTGAAGAGAAGGAAGAAGCAAAGCAATAATAAATAAAATTTTCTATACTCTGTCACCTGTTGTACATTGAATAAACCATATTGCTATTTGTGGCTCCAATATGTTGACAAGTATGCATTATGTCAAGTCCTATCTTTTATTATCCTGTTCTATACTCAGAGCATAAAAACATTGCACAACATAGGACCCCATTTATGATGAGTTTTATTGGTTTTAATAATGTCTGATTTGGGTTTGGATTTGATCTTAATAAACTTGTCTTCACATAGTGTAATTTTACTAACTTAGTCCCATAATGTCATTTGCATGATGGAAACATTTTATACAGGGACAAGAAATATGCTGCCATTTCCTTGAAAGAAAAGGTTTCATTTCAGAGAATTACTATTCCTCGGAAAGTTCTGACGCAACTTTTGAAGAATATATTTCTGCTACAAGAAATGATTCACAGGATAATCCATGTTAACATGAGTCAGTGCTTACCCTTTGAAGCTTTTCCAAGGAAAAAAATGAATAGCAGAATTAAGGAATGCGGGGGCGAGAAGAAAAGGAACCGATATGAGCTGTATGTACTAAACCAATGTGTGATTTCTTTAGTTTTTCCTTACAATAGTGTATGGATCTAGCAATTATGGATTGAAAATTATGGATTATACATATTGCGTCACTCTAGTAATTGGAATTTATTTAACAAACAATATTTAAAATAATGTTATGGTGAAGTGAAAGGATATTATAATTAATTTATATTTTTTATTTTATAATTGCATTTATATGCCGCCCCCTCTCCCGAAGGACTCGGAGCAGCTTACAGATTAAAACACAATAAATAAATTAAAAGGCAGAGTTAAGAATAAATGCAATTTGAACCCCAATTAAAACAATAAAAGGTTAAGCCATACAATAAAATAAAAATAAAACC
>JANHFM010002323.1:48011-65777 GCA_032468115.1 Grayia smithii
CTGGGAGATGGGCAGCATATAAATATAATAAATAAATAAATAAATAAATAAATAAATAAATAAATAAATAAATAAATTTTAGAAATTATCAAGCTCTGCTTTGAAACCTAGTATTCCACAGAGTTCATTGAGAGTATCAAATAATAGATCAGTAATATTTGTCCACTATTTCTAAAGAGCAATTATATTCTGGAATTCAATATGCTCTAGGATTAAGAATCCTAACTGAAGCAATATAACAATAATCCTTAACAGATTGCCAATACCCCATAGAATTTTTTTTTAATCCCAGATTTCTGTGCAGTATAGAAGTTTTCATGACAAGTACAGAATTATTGGAATATTGTTTATTGGCCAAGTAGGATTGCACAACAAGGAATTTATGTCCGGTGCATAAACTCTCAGTGTACATACAAAAATAAAGTGATACATCATACATTATAAATCATAAGATACAATCATAAATCATAAGATATAAACAATAAGTGATAAACTATAAGATACCAATAGGAGAGGTAGTAGGAAAGATGAGAAGATGAGAAAGATGAGACAGATAATAGCAATATAGCCCTACTACATGGGTAAATATCTTTAGGCATAATATAGTACTGTGTTTCCCAAAAATAAGACCCTGTCTTATATTTTTTTGAACCCTAAAATATGCTTTTTGTAACTATTATATTTTTTTAAATAAAAAATGGAAGTGCAATATTATTCTCTCTACAGTGCTCTATTATCAGGAAATCCAACTCTACAGATGCCAACAGGACAAAAAGTATGGACAGGGAGATATTACTCTTACCAGATTTAGAATAACTTAAGACTTTGTTTAAATTTTCATCAGACGGTGAATCATAGACATTGGAAGACTAGAAGGACTTGGGATTCACAAAGCTACTCCCATCTCACCTGTTTCACATATCCAGTAGTTCCCTTTTTATATCTTTAATCCAATAACTAGGACAGGATAAAATACAGGTATTACCACAGAGATGAGAAAACAATCAATATTAGGTTTCTCTACTCAAGACAGAAAGTCTCAAAATTCAAAGCAAGACATCTGTCATTCTGAGATGCTTTCTCAACTGCTGGACTGCAATGTAAAAATGTGCTCTTTACATGTAACCTCTATTTTATATTTAATATTGCTTAATTTAAAAATTATGGTTCAATAAAATAGATTGTCAATATTTTCAATAAGGTGTGTTAAAATTTTCATAGCTTAAAATACTTATTTCCAAAATGTCATAGAGACTTTGGTATGTAAATTCCTATTGTATTAATCTCTACATTCTATTGACATGGTTAATTGATTTAAAAGTTTAACAGTGTTGGAAGGGACCTTATAGGTCATCTAGTCCAACCCCCCTGCTCAAGCAGGAGACCCTACACCATTTCTGACAAGTGTCAGTCCAATCTCTTCTTGAAAGTCTCAAGTGACAAAGCTCCCACAACTTCTGAAGGCAAGCTGTTCCATTGGTTGATTGTTCTCACTGTCAGAAAGTTCCTCCTTATTTCTAGGTTGAAGCTCTCCTTGGTCAATTTCCATCCATTAATCCTTGTTTGGCCTTCTGGTGCTTTGGAAAATAGCTTGAACCCCTCCTTTCTGTGGCAGACCCTCAAATATTGGAACACTGCTATGATGTCTCCCGCGGTCCTTCTCTTCACTAGACTAGCCATGCCAAATTCCTGTAATCGTTCTTCATATGTTTTAGTCCCCTAATCATCCTGGTTGCTCTCCTCTGCACTTTTTCCAGAGTCTCAACATGTTTTTGATAGAGTGGTGACCAAAACTGGATGCAGTACTCTAGGTGTGGTCTTACTAAGGCTTTATAGAATGATATCAGTACCTCACTCGATCTTGATTGCATACCTCTGTTAATTCAATGTTGTATTAGCTTTTTTGGCTGCCGCTGCACACTGCTGGCTCATATTTAGCTGGTTGTCCACTAAGACTCCAAAATTCCTCTCACAGTCACTGCTATTAAGCCTAGTTTCTTACGTAAGTGTAGGACTTTACTTTTCTCTACATTGAATTTCATTTTGTTAGATAGGGCACCCAGTGTTCAAGTTTGAACTGAACATTTAATTGGGATGAATATTTTGAATTACATATAAATTTTTTTCAATAATGAATATTTTGGTTCAGGAATTACCTTTATTATCTGATAAAAGAATGCTAAAAGGTATTATTTCAACATCATATAAAAATTTATTTCAATTTCTTTGATATGTGTTATATATTTCCATCATTTTGTTTTAAAGTACTGTCTTTAAACATACCAACTTAAAAATAAACTCAGAAGCAAGTTGTACCAAGGGAGAAAACAGAGTGAAACTATAAATTGATTAAAACTGTCATTAAGTGGCTAAAATATTCTTGCATCTTGAGACTATTAACGTAGAATGGATTTATAGATAAATGAAAACATGAACGTTCTTGAGGGCCCTTAAGTCTGGCTTTGAATCAACTGACCTACTATTGTTTTGTTTTCATAGGGATATTCTTTATTCTACAAAGTCTTTCCATTATATGATTTAGATTATTATGTTTTGTCTTCAAATATTTGAATCGAAATCTCCCTCAACCAGGCATAGATTTTTAAATATAGAACTGAAATGAAGGTTGGGGAAGAGAGAAATGCACATTCCATGGAAATAATCTGGGAGGAGCTGAGGAAAGTGATGGGCAGATAGATGATAAATAACCTGGGAGGAGCCAAAGCCAAAAGTAAATAAAGCCGCTGTCCCCCCCACATATGCACATACTTTTTCCCTTTTGCTGTTTTACTCTGGACAAGATGGACAGAAACTCACTTCCTGATCTTAATTTCGTTAGGCTTTTTGCAAATCACAGCCAGAACAGGCCATAAAGCAAAATTCCTAAAGGAGACAATAAGCTGTTTCCATGGAGCTTGGAGATTTTTTTTCCCCTCCACCAAATCCCAGAACACTTTAGCAATTAGTATGCACTGCAAAGAGTACACAAGTTACTGCTTCTCCCCACCCAAAGAGAGATATTGGATAGACTGATGCCATAAAAGCCTATGCTGTGAGCCTAGAAATATTTCTGTTTTATATTCTGCTAACTTGCTCCCTAATGAGCCTGAAAAGAAAGCAATTCTCAAGCTAATGGCTTGTTCTCCAGCAAGGTGGGCAACGCTCCAGAGACATTGCTTTTTCTTCATGAGGTTTCTTTGGCTAGGAGCAGTGAATCAGCAGAGAAGTGTGAATAACAAGGGATGTTAGGGGAAGATGTTCTTTCCTTTGTCACGAGCAATGGAAGAGATGAATTGCTAAAAAGTTGTCTGCATGTCACTTAGCTTCCAGGGAATGATGCAAATAAGAGGTCAATGTTACACTCAGTGCACCATTATGTTGACCAGTCAAGGCCTGATCTTTAGTATAAATGTATCTTCTCAAGGAGAAAAGCATTGATGGTAACGTTGTTCTTATGCATCGTTTAGCAGGTTAGGAGTACAGATGGACGGAGAAAAGAAATGCTGACCTTTCTTCTTTTTTAAAAGGAATTTTAAACATGAATCTTGATCTGCATCTGGGAAAGAATGTAGAGCTGATCTTGGAAAAGGAGAAGAAATGATCAAATGGAGTTTCAGAAAAGGTTATTCGGTCCTGAAAAAGAAAAAGAAAGTGTTTGAAAGAAAGTTAGAATAAATTCACTTTGATTTTGATTAGTAGTAGGAGTCAACCCGTGCTACATTGTATCATTGTTTCAGACATAGTTCATTACCCAAACAGAAAAGCAGAATGATTATGGGTTGACATAAAAGCGGGGGAAGTAACTTCTGACTTCCTGCAGATTTCAGCATTGAATTTCCTTGTGGGAAGCTAAAAGGGAACATCAGAAATTTCCTTCCTTCCTTCCTTCCTTCCTTCCTTCCTTCCTTCCTTCCTTCCTTCCTTCCCTCCCTCCTTCCTTCCCTCCTGTTCTTTCTCCCTTTTCCTTCCCTTCTTTCCTGTCTCATTTTCACCTTCCTTGAAACAAATGAAAAGAAATAAAATGGCAATAACTGAATGAACTAAATACTAAGATTATTGGAAGTAACAGGAAGTTGGTTTATTTGATCAAAGTTCAAATAAGATACATTGTTACTTCTGGCAATCCTTTTATATGCTTTATGCTGACATCAGGACTGAAAAGGTGATGTTTTAGAGATTTGTTTATAGATAAGAGATGGGATATGGGATGAAGTAATAAATGTTTGTAACCTTAGAGAGGGTGAAGAATCACTGAATTTGTTTATAGTTGTGAGGAAGGTTAGATGTTACTTCTTTATATATTTATTTTCTATTTATTGCACTATTTTCTCTTTTTCTTGCATTTTTCCTTTTTCCTATTTTCTTTTCTTTTTTAAGTTTAGCTTGCATTAAACATATTTTACTATTATGTTCAAAATTCTGAATAAAATTATATATAAAAATGTTAAAAATGCCTTACTGAAATCTACTTATATTGAATCCAGATAATTTCCTTGGTCTACTAATATAGTCACATTATTTACAAAGAAAATAATTAGTGTAGGACATTCTATTTTTAAGAGTTTCCAAACCCAATGTTATCTTTTCTAAGATTTCCCCCAGTATTGAAATCAAGCTGATTGGTCTTTAGTTATCCTTTTTCTCCTTTGGAACAATGTTACCTGTTATCCCAAGCTTTGGCACTTCTTTATACTCTATGAGTATAAAGATATCAAAAATCACAGTTAGTATATTATATCGTTCAGCATCGCTAATGGAAAAGAGACATAGGCAGCATGGCTTGGAAACTCCCTTGAACATTAGATGAATATGTGAAGGAATTGCCTTTATTTGAATTCTCAAGACAAAATTCAAGGGCAAAAGTTGAAAGTCTTTTTCAATAGGAAACCACCCATTCACCATGGAGCAACTGCATTTTGAGAATGTGAGAATATTGGCATAAAAGATCTCTCCATATATTTATTTATTATTATATTTATTATATTTATATGCCGCCCATCTCCCGGGGGACTCTGGGCGGCTCAATATAGTATAAAACCCTTTAGTTCGAGTTTATTGTTTATAATTATTTCATTTACTGAATTTACTGTTTAGATATCTACAGAAGCTTACAATTAAAACATACTGCCTTAGTAGCTACCATGAAAAAAAAGATACCTTTCTCTTTTTCTCTTCTGATTGCAGACAGCAAAAGCTCTAACAACTGATTTACAGTTCTCTATCTTCATGGGATAACTAATGTTTTTGTTGCTTCAGCCATACCCTTGAAAAATAATCAGACCTCGGGATCTAAATGGCATCTCAGTGTGTAGATGTCAGTGTTTCTAACATTTCAGTTCCATTTGGTAGCTTTCTGGTAAAGTGTTGTCCTTCTATGGTAATCTTCATTCTCAGATTTCATTAGCACCGTGAAGCTGTAGTGGTTGATAGCTCTTGGCAAGGGCTTCTTATTCCAGTTACTGACATTTCTATTTAGTGAGAAATAAATCTCTTCTAGCTGCATTTTCTTCCTTAGGGTGAATTTAATTAAACTCTTAAATGTCAAATACTAGTAAGCAGAAGGAAATCCATATTGACTGGCAGACGTGTTAGTTACAGTACACGAATGACTGTTTATGTGTTAACACTGAAGCCTGGAATGACTTGCTTTCTGGGTAAATTAATATTAGGAAATACTGTGGAGTCCTTGGCATTTTCTGAGCTTGGTTATTTTCTTGCAGACATTTCATTACTTGAGTTCTTAGCACTTGGGTATTTTCTGGGATAACCACTTGGGTAATGCCTGCAAACAAACAACCAAATTCAGTGACCACCAAGGACTCCAAATGACACCAGGAAAGTGCTAGAGAAGTCTGTTTAGGACATGCAAAACTGCTTTCTTCCTTTTCTCAACGATCTTTAAACCCCTCAAAGCTCTACATCTGCTTTCTCATAAATCTACCTCTAAGTTACTTTCAGTGTTATTCAATGGCTTTTTCTTTTTCAATAATGCCTCTTGATTCTACTATAGAGTGAAATTATTTAAAGGCTTCCTGCACCTAGGCATTAAACATTTCTTTTAAGATATTCGCCTACTTTAGCCTATTTCATGCAGATGACCTAAAGTTCTAAGTAATGCTCTACACTGTTCTATGAAGGGCAATAAGCAGCTGAGGTAAAAACAGCAATAATTTTTATCAGTCAATTACTAATCTGCAAATGTTAAAATTAAAAAGATTTAGAACTCTGTCAACTATATCAACAACTTGTCTTTGTATGCCTGGAACTAAATGCATGCCAAAAGCCCTAGATAATTTCTTTTCATTGTTCTATATAGGCCTTACCCTAAGAATTTTTTGTTTCATTTCCATAGCATTCTCATCAGGTAACTGTAGCCTGAAGAAAATACAGTTGGTAAAAGATTGTGTCAGCATTCCAGGTAAGGCAGCCCTGAAGATCCAAAGAAAAAGATGGCCTCCAGGGCTGACAAATTGCTAAAGAACTACTGCAGGATTAGAAGGGTTTAATCATCTCGCAAAATAATCAGAGAATAAATTTGATAGCCAAATTGCCTTTGACAATTTAATTGATAAGTTCACCAAAATGAGAACAAGGAAAAAAAGTCACTGAGGCAGAATTATCTTTACATTTTAAATTCATTAATTAGTGTAATAAAGGTTAGATTTGAATTATGTGAATATTTGATCATTGATGCTCTTTAAAATAATCTTATATAATATCTTTAGTTATTGTAACAATGTATAATTTCCTGAACTTGTATTTCCTGTTGCATTTCATTGAGATCTGTTTGAACAATTAATGAATTTGTAGTCATAATAATCAGTGAATTTACCATAAATTAAATATTGCTTACTAAATTATATGTTACATTTATCTGTTTGAAATTTCATGAACTTAAATGTGCTGGAATACATTTTGGAGCTTCAGTGGAAGAGGAAAAAGCTGACTCTCTGTTCATCTTCTTTTCACATGATAGCAGTATTTATTTGACCATAATTTGTTTGAATTGCAGAAATCTAATACTAGACTAACACGCAACAGCTATCTCCTGTATGAGAGATGCTCATACACAGAATTCAAGAGACAATAAAAATATTTAGATTTCGTTCCAAAATAATAGAACTCCAGTCATAGAGGGAAATCTGATTTCAAATTTCTCTTACTATAATAACTGTTGGTTTCCCAGCTGACTGTTGCTTATATAAAAAACTGCAGAGCTGACAAGAAACAAAAAGGCTTGAAGAATGGTCAGAAGATGGGTTGTGGAGCACCTTAGTTGCCATCACAATGAGTCTTCTCTTCAATATTGGACTTCCCAATGTTTTATCTGACTTGGTCTGTATAATACTATATCTTAAACAGCCAATGGGAAAGAAAAGATGCAAAAGCTTCCCTGACTTCATTTCTGCATAGCTATCATAGCTTGAGAAGTTGTTGGAATATTCAGGGTCAAAGTTCAGAGTACCTTCACTTTTAAGAACTCAAACAATAGGTTTATCTGCATATTTTACTCTGCTGTTGTTATTATGATTATTATTTATTATATTTATATGCCGCCCTTCTCCCGAAGGACTCAGGGCGGCTCACAAAACATTAAAAACAATACAGAATTATGACAATTAAAAATAATATTAAAATTTGGGTTAAAAAAGAGTTTAAAAACAAGAAGAAATTAAAAGGCTCAATCACATCAGCAGATCTGTTTAAAAAGCCACATCTTTAGATCACGATGGAAGGAACGGAGGTCAGGGGCAGTCTGGAGGTCGGTGGGTAGTTCATTCCAGAGGGTTGGTGCGCCCACAGAGAATGCCCTTACCCTGGGCACCACCAGCCGACATTGTCTGGCTGATGGTACCCTGAGGAGTGCAGCCCTATGTGAGCACACAGGGTGGTGGGATGAAGGCAGAAGGTGGTCCTGCAAGTACCCTGGGTCGATGCCATGTAGGGCTTTACAGGTAAGCACCAGCATCTAGGTTAGAATAGGATCAGAGCACTCTGTTCTTTGCAACTTGCTTTCAATTAATAGTAAATGCTATATTCTGAACTAATTACAAACTCTGAGCTCTCTAAATTATGTAAAATAGTTTGGGATTGCTACTCTTATTTTATTGTACATATTTGTGTGTTACAAATATTAATTTGTATTAATTAATACAATTAATTACTATTAATAGTAATATTACCTGTAAGAGAATTCTATAATAGAGTTTAAGAGGCCCATCACTATAAAATTTGCTTCTCATTTTTAATTCAAGTCCTCACCAAGGACATAAGTTGTTGTTCTTGTTGTTATATTAAATAATACAATAATGTAATATATTATTATTATTGTTGTTGTTTTGTTGTTATTATTATTTGCCGCCTTCAGATTATTCTATGGACAAACTATATGAAAAACAATGATCAATAATAAATTAATTCAGGAACTGTATTCAACAGCTCCTGAGAATAAGACAAATGCATTTAATGTGCTTCTTATACCAGTATCTTAGAAGTTAATGATTATAGTAAAAAGTAAGGGAGGGAGGAATGACATCAGGGGTGGGTTCTACTTACCTTTACTACCAGTTTGCAATGGGAGCACACGCATGTGCTCGCTTCGCTCAAGCACGTGTGCATGCTTCTGCGCATGCGCAGATTGTCAATATGACGTCCAGTCAGGTGGGCAGAGCTGTTTTACTACTGGTTTTAAAGAAGCAGACAGAACCGGGAGCAACCCATCACTGAATGACATACCTAATGATATTCTAGGACTATTTAAATCTCTGTGGCTCTGCCGTATGCTACAACATGTTTCTTATTGTGAATAATTTTCCTAGGAACTTCTATATGAAAAACATATACTCCATTAACTTATTTTTGATATTTTTCTTATCTATCTGATGGATTCAAGAGGTAGATCTAGAATTTTATTTCTTGACCTGTGAGTTTGGTTGAAAGCAAGATATTGCTTTTCTCACTCCATTGAATACGCATCACCAGTTGTCACTTCATAATTAGGACCATTCTGTTTCTTACTTTCATATGATCTCAGGAAGGCAATAAAATGTTGGAATTAAGACTAATGTTTATCCTATTTGTCGTAATTCCCCACCAGTTAAATATTTTACTTCAAAAGGAACATAGTAACTATTTTCATCTCTAAACTATAAATACACTAAATGAATTACAATAATTGCAATATATTGTTCAAATCAGCTGACTCACAGATGACTTTTCCATATTTTTATGCTACTTGGAATTCTCTTTCTATGCCAATTTTGCCAACTTCCTGCTTTCAGGCAGATGTTTTGGTCATTATGAAAGTAGAAGCCAACCTATTTTTTTCAGCAATAACTGGTTTACCCAATCTTCTCCTTGTATGTATAATAATAGTGTACTTGCATAAAAGCATTTGCGTAGTTTGGATGGACACAAAATATTTAAAAGCTCACATTTGCAAGTAAATGAAACGTACTATGCTTTAGTATTGTGCCAGTACTGAAGTTGTGAGACAGATTACTATAATACAAAATATCATAAAATGTGACTCCTATAGAATTACCAGAACTATTTAAGGTTATTAAAACCAAAGTAGTCTTCCAATTGCATGGAGCCACAGAAAGTTGTTTCTGAATGATTCTGCTGAACATTTCATATCAGGATGATGTTGATGTACACAGCTGGTAGACATGTAGATCTGGAAATGTTAACCATCAGTGTTACCACATTTTTTTGGAACTCAATCATCTGATTATGTCCTGATTGTGTGCAACAGATGAGTTGATTCTAGTAGCTCAATCTAGAAAGAAAAATATTTTTCCATGAAAATATGAGAGAAAATTCTGCACTGATTCTTATTTATATAACCTGTAGTAACACTATAATAGACTTTGGGTAACACATATCACATTTAAATAACAAGCTCACATTGACAAGTACAAGAATAAGAGAAAGAGAAAATGGCACTATGCACATAATGTCAAACTCTTCATACACCTGTGCTATAAATTATATTAAATTATTGGTGCTACCTAATTTCTGGAATCTGTCCCCAATATTCCACTCAAAAGTCAAATGTAAAATCAAACCTTGATCTAAAATATATTGCCCATCATTGCATTTCAGGGTTGTAGTGTGTATGACATACTAAGAGTGAGGAACATTTGAGGTCAATTTGTTCCTTATATACATACATATGCACCTTTTCTTTTAAGTTCATATTATATATTTCTCCTAGGTTTCCTGGAATGCAAAATGAATATATGTGCACAAGTTGTTCTTTATTTAATTTGCAATAGTTTAAGTTTGGAATATCTAGCCATTTCTCTCTAGGATCAACCAGTATATGTAGCATTATTTTCTCTATTAAAACAGTACTGTGAATCATTGCATCATACAATTGTAAGGAACCTGAGAGGGTTTTTATTCCTTCCCCAACCAGGACAAGAATCCTCAGACCATTCTAGACAAATGACTATCAAATTTGCTTAAACACAGCTATAATTTCAAGAGGTAGGTTGTTCCAATATTTAATACTTCTTCTGAGCCTCCTTATTTTGAACCTTAATCTTTCCCAATGAAGCTACTTATTGGTTCTTCATCTATTCTCAGAAATTATGAAGAATGAATCCATACCCTCCTCTCTATGACAGCCCTTCAAGTATTTCAGAATTATTATCTAGTCTGAATTGTCCATTCAGTCTTCTCTTTTTTAGGATACACATAGGATATACTAACAAGAGAAGACTGAATGGAGTCTTGATAATCATCCTCAAATTTTAAGGGCTGTCACAGAGAGGGGAGTATGGATTTAACTATTAAATAGTTATTTCCATTAACTATTCTTTGTAGAATTAAGACTTCAAACCTCTTAACGTATTTGCCACTCTTCTCTTGTACTCTTTCCAGTTTCTTAACCTCCTTATTGCATTGTGATAACCAGAAGTAGATATACTATTCCAGGTAAGGTTTGACCAAATAGAATAGAATAGAATAGAATAGAATAGAATAGAATAGAATAGAATAGAATAGAATAGAATAGAATTCTTTATTGGCCAAGTGTGATTGGACACACAAGGAATTTGTCTTGGTGTATATGCTCTCAGTGTATACAAAAGAAAAGATACATTCATCAAGAATCATAAGGTTCAACACTTAATGATAGTCATAGGGTACAAATAAGCAATCAAATTATATTAGGAAACAGTCAATATAAATTTTAAGGAACAAGGCTACAGTTACCCAATGTTACTGTAAGGAAATTCAGCCATGTTCTTTCTGGAAAGACATAAAATAAACCTTGCGTTGCAAAAGGAGTGACTGTCAGGCTGTTACAGCACAATGCCACGGGGTTGCCTTGAGGGGAGCAGACGGAGCTGAATCAGGCTGAATCTCTCTCTCTCTCTCTCTCTCTCTCTTGCTGCCCAACTTCAGCAGGAAATGACAGGCAGCTACTTCCGGCTTTGTTGGTGCTGGACGCATACCCTGCTCTCTGCCCCAAGATGGAGAATTGCCAGGGGCAAGTGGGGCAGGGAATGGGCTCTGGAGACACAGGTTGCCTACCCCTCGTCTAAAGTATTCTTGCCTCTAGTGGGACAATTGACATGCTGAAAGTATTTTTGGTAGCTCTTTCCTTAAGTTTGCTTTGTTTAGATCTCCCAAAATAATGGCCAGTGAATCGGGGCATTTGGCTTCAGCCTCCATAATCTGGTCAGCTAGAGTTCATAATGCCTTGTTTACACAGGTTTGTGGAAGGACATAAACAGCAATTAGAAGAAATGAAGAGAACTCATGTGGAGAATAAAATGGTTTGCAGTTGATAAGTAAAGACTTTAAGTTTTCATCACAGAATTTATATATTATAGTTATATCCTGAGACTAGTTGTTGTATATATATATATAAGCATAAGCCTCCTCCCTTCTTTTTACCTGATGATTCTGCAATTCTGTCTGCTCTATGTATCTGAAACCCTGGAATTTGCATGCTGTTGTCATCAATATTGTCATGTAGCCAGGTTTCAATAAAGCATAGGGCAGCTGCGCTGTGAAAATCAGAATTGCATCTGTTTAAAAGGAGTTTTTCATCCATCTTGTTAGCAAGTGAACATCAATTGTTCAGGAAGATTGAAGGCAGAGCAGTTTCTACTATTCCTTAGCCTGTTCAAAATTCCCACCCTTTTACATTGTCTCTGTTTCCTCCGTTTGGTTTTTTTTTGGTAATTCATAGCTCTGGGGAATTTGCTTCTTCCTGTGTTAGAATCTCCTCCGCGTTTGTAAAGACAGGGATGGTAGTGGTGGTGAGATCACAGAAAGCTGCTCCTTAAAGAACTATTGCTTTATTCTTAGCAGATGGTCTCATGAGCATGAAATCCATAGTGAATTGCAGAGAATAATAAAAAATAAAGAAATCATTAGAGAGCATTTCACCAAGGCAGCCTTTGGTGGCGCCATCTTGGAACAATAAATGTGGAACTACCACATTTGTGATCTGAACACCATAACACTTTTGATGTTGCCTAAGATTGCATAAACTTTTGGTAGTTACACATTGTATACTTGTACTTATATTTGTAGCCTAACACAGGTCCTTCCCATAAGTACTACAAATAAATCATATACCACATATCTTCTCATGATAAGGACATTGGTCTGAGAGCGAGTGACTAGTACAGTCTCCAATGATTTTCCATGGGTTTCCACTGTTTCACAAAATACACTGACTCTCATATACAATTTTTATAATTTCATAATTTATAAGTTAATGGCACTCTAAGTATTCTTGCTTGTTGTCTAACAGTCTCCTCTGTTACATGATGGACATTTCCTTTTTTCATTCACTGTTCTCCACGGCTGCTTTCCACATTTATCAGAAGATATTTAAAGCTGAACAGCTAGTGTGAAAGCAGGGGACAGTATGTTGGATTAAGATAAGAAACTTTGGGGCTTAAATCATTATTCATACTTACATTTGCTAGCAAGTCACACACTTTCAGCATAGTCTTTGTAATAAGATTATAGTACAGATAAGGAGTCTGTATGCAGCTTTAGGAGATTTTCAGAGGAAGGTGAATAATTAAGAGAATCCTGTTTCAGTACTTCATATAACGCTATATACAATAATGACATTATATATCATAATGATATATTAATTTCTACACACAATGATCTAGACCTGTGAAATACATTTAATCAGCATCTGTGTATTTATACCATTAGCTTCTTACACTCTTTAATTGTTATATCTGTTTACATTGAAAAAAATAAGTGTAGATTTGCTTATGTTGAGATGAAATCTGTTAATTATATATTTATTGTTCTTTGTTCATACTTCTTACATGATTTTTAATAAGCATTTTTAGTAACTGCTTTAATTAGATTTCATTTACACTTAATTCTTGCTCTTTTTATTTGTTCTACCTCCTCCTCATTTTATTACATCAGTTTATGACTATTGTATCTGAAGACACAGTAGAAACAGACTTTCATAGTAGAGCTTAAGGTAAACACAACTATCTCTTATGGCTTCTGTAATATTTTAGGAAAATTATCAAGAAATATAGTAAAGTTCTCATATGAACATATGAACTTTTAAAAATATTACAATCTCTAGAGGATTTGTTGATTTATGCTGGTCTTCTACAGAAGTTGTATGGTAATTGTCCAAGGAGAATACTATAAGACAAAGTCATTCTCTGAACACAGTAATGGTGCAAATGTTTTGCCTGACAGAGATTCAACTCTGGCAATTTGGAAAACAAAGCAAAACAAAACTTCTACCTGAACCTTGGAGAAGTGTTGTCACACAATATAGAGGTAGTTGTAGCTTTTCTTAACCTGGCACACTCTAGATCCATGATGGTGAACCTATGGCACATGTGCCAGAGTGGCACGCAAAGCCCTCTCTGCTGGCACATGTGCCATCACCTCAGGTCAGATCTCCCTGGCGTTTCTTTCGTGAGCTTCTGTTTCCCTGCAAACGATGAAACAGAAGCTCATGAAAGAAAAAGATTTTACTTCTTGCAACACTGTGTTGGGATGCCCTGCTTCCCACTGGCCAGCTGGTCTTTGGGTCTCTGCTGTGCATGCATGCATGTTCACACATGCATGCATGCATGCTCACACATGCACATGTTCACACTTGTCTGTGCATGCACACATTTGCACATATCCATGCATGCACACGTTCGTGCATGTCCACACATACGTGCACATTTGTGCATGTCTGCGCATACGGGCACATGTCCATGCATCCGAATGCGTGCACCTTTCAGTTTGGGCATGTATGTGCATGCAGTTTTGGGCACTCAGTGTCGCCATCACTGCTGTAGATGCTGGGGAATACAAAGGATTATTGTATCTCAGGATAGGCTTGATGAAAAGTGCCTTTTTATAGGTTAGAAACCAATAGTGGGTTCCACTTACTTTTGCTACCGGTTCAGAACTGTGAGTGCATGTACATGTCGTGATGACGTCGGGGTGGGTGCGGGGAGCCTCCTACCACTGCCACTACCAGTTTGCCTGAACTGGGGTGAACTGGTAGAAACCCACCACTGTTACAAACTAAAAAAATCAACAGAAAGCTGTTCTTCCCATACTTTTTCATTTTGTTGTTAACACCTGTCCCTATTGTGTGTCCTATAATAGTTGTATTAATGTCTGAAAATATTATAAGCCATAGCATTACCTCCTCTATCAGTTTTCTTTCTGTTGCCTTCAGAAGAATTGAAAAAAGTACCAGGGAGTATATGTGACACCTTCTGCCAATTCTATATTCTACAAGTTCAAAATTGACCAAATTTCTACCCTGAAAAACAGGATAGAAAAAAGGAGGGAGGCAGGAAATAGCTTAGTGCCATCAATATTGACTGTTAGCTTAATAGCATACATACTGTTCTATTATGCCATTTCCATGCTAATTAGAATTACCTGCTATAAAATAAAGATGTGTGGAGCAAGTAGGTTTACAACTTCAAAAGGATAATTGGGTACAGTCTAATCATCCGTTCTAATCAAGATGCTAGAGTCCTCCTAAAGGATTCTAAGTCATAAGAAAGTGACTTGTGGACAGTAAATAAAAACATTCAGAGGTAATAGCAATAAATATTCAACAGATAGATTACCTAATCCTGGGATTAGGATGAACCATTTACATCTGACTCATCTAGAGCAATTTTGGAATTGTGTTTCATCCATTAAAATAAATGGGAAAGAAAAGATATTCACCAAACATGTGGTGGTATAAAAATGGTATAGTATTGTTGATGAGGGCATGTCCTTGAATTGAAAGTGTACTTTATTTGCATTCTTACTCAATGTACTTACTTCCCATCTATTCAGGATTAAGTTTTGCACCAATGCTTTTAATGGTAGAACAAAGTATTTCAGCAACATATCTAAAGTGTTCCAGTAGCATATCTGGAATTGGTCACAGGTCACGGGGCATATACTAAATCTTGTACTTCTCACTAAATGGATAGAATTTCAACATAAGACTTTTCAGCATAGGATTGAGTCTTTTATAACATTAAACTCAACGTTTTTGTTCTAAATTGACTGATTACATTTTTAGTCTAACTGATTAAGTTGATGTAACAACCCTCACTTCCTCTAACTCCTCTATTTACAACAAACAAAGCAGGTTATGAAGACTGTTCTGCATATTGATTATAAGGATCTCAAAACAGAAACATATCTTTATACTTTTTTCAGCTTGATACTTGGTTTGAAATTTATCTTTGAAGGCAAAGCAGAAGACAATGAACCTCCTTTTTCAGAGCCAGTCTGTGCTGATTCTCTAACCTTCAAAACATTTTGTCTTGATGCATTTGGAAAAGATGAGGGGGGAAAAACAGCTTGTGTCAGTATTCAATTGTTCTGCAAGAACACCACAATCTTATAGCATTTGATATATAACGGTGGTAGGACAAAACCACAGAACAATTTGGATATACACTGTCTGATAATTGGCATCTCTTTGGCAAAACAGTATTGCATTTGTACAGTTCATTCTTCTTTGCTGATGACCTTCATTCAGAAAAGAAGGTTGAGTAGGAAAGATGTTAGCTTTTTACTTTTGTCCATCACATGTTCCTGATTAATAGCCAGAAATGTTAAGAACCACCAGAACAGTAGAGAATCAGTTGTTTCAAAATCTTAATGGACACATTGGCTTCAACTTCCATGAAGAGCTCTGGAAACAATGATGTTTATTTTATATAATATAAACAATCCAGTTTATTCACTGGATTACAATTCAGAAAAATGTTTTTTTAAATAATAATAATAATTCAATTTCTTAATCTAGATGCTGTGTATCTACTTAAATAAATATGTCAGATAAAGCAAAGGGAAGGGAAGGGAAGGGAAGGGAAGGGAAGGAAAGGAAAGGAACTCTAAATTCACTTCATCTTCAGGTCAGAAATTCATTCATATATAAAATTTTATTTAATGGTAACAAAAGAGGAACCTCAACAGCTCCATTCAAAATCATCTATAGAACAAAAAAATTGTCAATTTCCATTTAACTAAAAGAAATAGTTATAAATAATCCTCCCAATGTACCTGCTTTTTCTTATAAATGTGTCAGATAAACCAGCATATTCTGCAAATTTACTGCACATTGCTGTAATCTGATCTATCAGCAATTCAGTAGAGCTGCTGACACATGCCCTCCTCCGTAGAAAAATTTCAAAGCCACCCACAAACTAACCATACTGCTGTCAAAAACTGCATATAAAACACACAGTCTGCTTTACCAAAGGACACAGAAAAGCTAATCAGTCTAGCCCAGACATTCAATATAAGTTAGTGTATTAGGAAAAAAATTCAGAAACAGAATGGATATATTGTCTCTTCACAAAAGTGGACAGGTTCCTTTGATATAAAACAAATAACTGGAAGAAATAAGTTATTCCTTATGCGTTTTAAGGAAAAATATGCATTTCAAGAAAATTGTGACTCAGTTCTAATGAAAGTTAAGCGCTCAGTGAATATTTTAAAGACTATATTTTCAAAGTCTATTAAAAGAACATCTCTGAAGTGCTTTTATCTGCAGACATTATATAACCATATCCAATAGTTGCCTCAGATCTTGCCTCATGTTTTTGTCAGCAAAGGAGACCATCTAATACAGTTTTTCTCAACCTTGGCAAAGTTGAGAAACACTGTTTTAATATATTAATTGGAGATTTCCTAGGAGAAATGGAAATGCAACCAATGTCTTCAGCTCAATAAATATTTTACCTAAATGGTGGAAAGAAGGAAAATATGGCCTCCACTGGCCGTAACACAATTTGTGATGCACCCTGTGATTATGCTTCTACTACTATGGCTATATTGGCAATGACGGCAAATGCCAAGAATCCAGGGTTATAATCTCACTAGTTTATTACCTAACTGATACAATTAAGATAGATGTATACTATGGAATTTGCATTGTGATACATTGATTACAACTCTGATAGTGTGCAAATAATTTTAAGAAGGCAAATCAAGAGTAGAAAAATAGGAATTGCCATTATTCACTTGTACCTGGAAAACCACTTGTAACGTCTAAAACCAGGATGGAGCAAGGGACAAACAAATTACAGGTGGACATATTGGAGCCAATGAGGTACAATTTTGATATAAATCTGTTCTTGTCAGATTAGTGGAATAAGTGCATTTTTTTCATTTTAATTAGGGATGAAGAGTTATACATCTATTAATTAGGGTGAGAGGGGCAGCCGATATAAAGGGTATTAAAATAAGAAATCAAGAATATAAATTGAGGGCATTTGCAGATGA
>JANHFM010002323.1:116793-128138 GCA_032468115.1 Grayia smithii
TATATCACCCATGCTCCATCTAATCCCCCCCTCCAAGTTTCCCACAGTAGTAAATGTGGCTGGCCTGAAGATCCAACGAGAAAGATGGCTTCCAGGCCTGATATACAGTGTAGTTTATCTCTGCCTGCATACTATGAGCCCCAGTGCTCACCAATCCAATACTTTGTGATGCTATGATGCAAAAATATGGACCGATGATATGGACCCTCATAGTTTTTATATGGGTTTCTGTTTGAAATTTCTGACAAAAACAGAAATTGTATCTGCAAACAGTAAGCCATAACAATAATGGATAAGACAAGTTTTGAAGAGAGAGCATTTCCATGCTTTTGTATAGTCATAGACCAAACACAGTTAAAATACAAACATCTACCATAAAAGACCTGTTCATAGCAAAAAGTAAGCATCTGTACGTTATGTTTTGAATTGATCCAACCATTTCTAGCAGCTGTTGTCAAGACTACAGCGGATTTTTGCGAGCCTTCGAGTCTTGTCATCTAATAAGAAGCATACAACTGTCTGTTGGCACCATTTGCAAACTGGATGAAAAATTAGCTCCATCCTCCAACAACAAAACCTGGCTCCATATATTTGTTTCAATCAGCAGCCCCTCAAATGGGCCTCAACCAAGACAGCTTTAGTTAGAAAAGTAATACACTCCAAACAAAACTGAAGTTGGTTACAGTATTTATTCCTACTCCCTAACTTGTACAACTCAAAAGATTGCTAAATCAGCTTAAAACTGCTTAAAATTTATAAAACATTGAACTTAAAATTAAGCATCACTCCATATCACGTATCTTTGTAATAGAATAATTAACCATAAACTGCCATTCTTCTAAAAACACGATTATCAATGAACAAGGTAGTGTAATGAATGATGTTCAAACCACAAAAATAAAATGATATATAAGGAGTTCTGTCTTAATTTTTCCTCCACACTCCCAGAGGCTCAACAACTCATTTTTTTGCCTGTGAAACAGAGCAATTCAGAAATATTCCAGCCACTTCTATATAGATTAATGTCTGTAAAGTCAAAGGAGCAGCTAAACAATGATATTACCTACAAATTTGACAGATGAATATGTCTTAAGGGAATAGAATTATTTTGAATAAATATTTTGCAGTCTGAATAAACTCAGATTAAAGTTTGCAGCTTTGACATGCACAGGATAGTTGCAACCAATGCTATTTTAAATGCTGAAAGAGCTTCAACTCTCTCTCTTTCCTATGATAGGTGCACATTAGGTGTACAGTGGTGAGTACTCTGAGAATCAACCACAATTAAAAGGAGGTATTCAGCAATTCAGGAGATACATTGTGGAGACCAAAACTGGGTGCAGTATTATAAATCCATCTGGTGATAATGCTGTCTAACCCACATTTTTAAAAATCTTATCAAGTAGTAGATTGTGGTCTACTTTATTAAATGCCTTACTGAAATCCAAGTAAATTATATCCACAGCATTTCTCTGGTCCACTAATTTTGTCATTTTGTCAAAGAATGTAATATGATTTGACTGGCACGATCTGTTTTTGAGAAATCCATGTTGGCTTTTTGGTTATGACTTTGTTTACCTCCAGGTGTTCACAGATTTGTTGCTTGATTAGCTTTTCCAGAATCTTCCCAGATATTGATGTAAGGCCTGTAGTTTTCTGGATCTATTTTTTTTATCTTCTTTTTTGAAGATGGGAATTACATCAGCTCTTTTCCATTCCTCCGGTAGTTCCCCGGTACACCATGATCGCAGCCCTCGCGAGCTCCTTTTTTGCTGGCAGAAGCACTGAGGGCCAGCCCTTTGCTGTTTCCAGGGCGGCCCCACTGGCTAGATCTAAGCACCCCATGGGCCGGATCTGTCCCCTGGGCCTTGAGTTTGACAACCCTGCTCTAGCTGTATATTCCATTCATGGGTTTCATCCCACCACATTTCCGTAATGGCAACAATATCATATCTGCCCCGATTTACTTGAATTTCTAGTTCACCCGGTTTGCTTCTTATACTTTGTGCGTTGGTGTATAGACATTTGAGTCCCTTTTGACTGACCCTGTGTTTACTTTCTACATAAACTATTTTGTCTCTGGGTTCCCCTACTTTCTTACCACCTGTTTGATTAATGCACATGGAATGGCCCACAATATCAGAAGCTTAATTTTCCTTGATATTCTTAACCACACAAAGATCTATGTTAGAAGTAGTGATAACCTTGTTAGTTTTAGATTGCTGAGGACAGAAATAACCTGTATCAATTAACTCTCTGTCCCCATTATTTAGTTTTATGTTTCTCCAGAAAACCCCTGAATTTAATACTAAGTAACTCAATCCCTTTCTTTGATGGAAGCAAACCATCTATTTTGTACAGCTTTTCAGCATACCAGCTGCAAACATCATGACTAAGATAACCAAAACCCTCCAATTCACATCATTCCTTTAGCCACACATTGTACTCCACTATACACTGCAAAAGTGCAGCTTAAACTTATTTGTGTAGCCTAGAGTTTCTTAACCTTGGCTACTTTAAGATGTGTGGACTTCAACTCCTGTGCTAACTGTGGAATTCTGGGAGTTGAAGTCCACACATCTTTAAGAGGCCAAGATTAAGATACGTAACCTTTGGTGCTGTGATGGTTTAAGGCAAAAACGAGCATAGCTGCTTTGGTTTAATGCTATATTTGGAAGCGAGAAATGTTAGCTGTATACAAACGGTAAGGTTCTTAGCCTGATGTGCCTCTGCAAAAATAGGATTTAAATCAGAAAGATAGATTAATCTCTTTTTATTCATGCATAAGTAAAGGCTATGTCTCCCACAGGTACAAAGTGAGAAGACCCTTAAACAGGGGACAAATCACTTTATGTACTATTCAAATATATTGGGTTTAGAATGTGTTCAACTGGCCAGCATCGTTGAATCCTCAAACATCTAGACAGCATGGCCAGCAATTATACATCTAGCAATAGCAATAGCAATAGCACTTAGACTTATATATCATTGCACAGTGCTCTACAGCCCTCTCTAAGCGGTTTGCAGAGTCACCATATTGTCCCCAATAATCTGGGTCCTCATTTTACTGACCTCCGAAGGATGGAAGGCTAAGTCAACCTTGAGCCTGATGAGATTCGATCTGCCAAACGGCTGGCAGCCGGTGATCAGCAGAAGTAGCCTGCAGTACTGCACTCTAACCACTGCGCCACTGTGGCTCTATCTACCATGTAATAGTTCATAGAATCCCATAATATTGTTAGCATGATCTTGTTAATGCCTAATTGCATGTTCTGGAGATGTGTTTGTCACATTATAATGTGTTTTCAAGTTAGTTCAACTTTCTGGGCAGTTCTTGACTCTAGCTCAGGGGCATCATGGCAGTGTCACGTGACATATCATGACTTTCCTCCCCCCCCCTTCGCTAAGCTGGATGTGGGCATGACCAGCATGTGTCATATTGCCCCATGGGCCACGAGTTTGACAGCCCTGCTCTAGCTGGTCTAACTTATCACAATCCAGATTCTTACTATCAGAATCCACATTCTTGCTTGTTACTTCAAAGAAAGTAGAAACAATAATCAAAGGTGCACCTTGTTACCGAAAACAATAACTCAAAGAGACTCCCTTCTTCTGCTCCCATCAGAAATACCTAGCAAATTTACCGTTAAAAATAGGATAGTAGTAGAGTGAGGCAATATCTACCTTACTGTAGCAGCTTGGAAGCATTTAGGCCCTAACTTATTTCATGCCTATTCCAGGAAGAAATGTGGAATATATTAGAAAAATGTATCCACGATTCCGATCCTTATCGGGAACACGCTGAAAGAAAGAACTGATTACTCTGCTTGGGCAATATGCCTTGAAACCTCAAGGTTGTTCATTGTGGTTTTGGTGTTAAGATTTAATTAATAGCACCTGCATTCTAATTTGAAAGGGCTGTGTTACTTCTTTCAACGGTCTTGTCTGTTTAAAAAAAAAAGAAAAGCAAATTATGGAGGGTCCTTAAAGAATGGAGGATAACGAGCTCCTACATATTGATCGGAAAGGCTGATTATTTAATTAAATTTCCCATTTTTTAAAAAGATAAAGACTTCCATTTTAGCTTTGCTCTCGATACTTGGAGATGTTCAAACAATTCCTGTTTTCAGCCCCTCTCCAGGGTGACACCTGAAAGTCCTTGAACGTTATCGCGATCCTTCAGACATGAACTGAGAAGTGTTTGTCGAAAACAGCAGTTCTGTGAAAGGAAATCACTCTTGACAATTCAGAGCAATTTTCTACCAAAGATGTTGGAAAAGCAGTTTCTTGGATTTTGAGTACTGCATCTCAGCTAAATGTTTGGAGAAGAACTATCTATTAGTTTCTTCACACTAGATGCTAGAGCACTGATTTACTGCCATTGCTCTCCTTATGCATTTAAAAAAGATAGAAAAACACATTTTAATGCCATCAGGTTCGACAATATGCAATGGGCTGCTTCTCTTTAGCTCTGCAATGAATCCGTTGAGTATCAGAACATCCCTTGGGCTAATACTGAAATGATTGGCCAAAGATTTTCCTGGCCCTTTCTTCTATTCAATTCGAGATATCAAAATGACTAGAGGGTGCTCTTCTGATTTTCATTTCTGTTTTGACATAAAAGATTGCTGGGTCGAGAGTGTGCAGCAAGTGAATGATTTCAGAGGACATTTTAACTAAGCTGGTTTACAATGAAACCCACATTTGCTGGGAGATTACTGCCCTAGTGCTGAAAATCTAAAATAGTTCCCAGGGTGGGGGAATATTCTTCTCTGTTGATTGTTTTGTGGGAAGAAATATCCATCTGGTTCAGTTCCAAGCCAGGGGAAAGGCACTGGAGACAAAATGGAGGCTGGAGGCTGATTGGAAAGAAGTTTTAATGATGAAGCAGAACCGTATGGGTTCTGGGCAGCTGACAAAATGGAGTTGAGAGTGTGTGTGTGTGTGTGTTATACCTTCTTTGAGCTTTGCACTTGAGCTTCCTGTTCCTGTGCAAGAACATGTATTCTATTGGCTGTTGTCAGATTCCCATGGGGCCATGTAGTGTTCATAGCTGGCTCTATAGGCAAAGTACAAATCCTAGGTGTTCATCTGAGTTAAGTTTGGTTGAAGTATGGGCTGTTCTGAGGGTGATGCAATGAAGGCTTGTGTTCTGAAAGGGTGTTAGGCTATTCCTATTGTGGCTTAATGGCTTTTTCCTGAATGATAATCCCATCATCCTGGAATATTTGGTCTTTTTGTTTTGTAGATAGGCTGGTCCAGTTTTTCTTAACGGGCACAAAATATCTGCGGGGGGCTATTAAGACTTGAGTCTGCTTCCTGCCTCAAAAAAAACCCATGGTCCATTTCTCATTCAGGAAAATATAATATTCTGCCTTTTTTAAATATTCCGTAAAATATTTCATTCTTCTAGAGACGGGTGGGTGTTAATTTTCTACAGTTTTATTTTAGGCAAGAAGAGAAAGCAGGAGCGGGTTACAAAATGATGGTGTTAGTCAAACCTGCATCCCACTTCTATCCCCTGCAACTGCTGTTGGGATGAGAGCAGAGATGCTCCCAATTCTGGTGCAAAAACAGCTGAGGAGAAGAGAGTAATTTGATCCAGCAAACAGCCTGAGATTCATTGTCAAGAGGTGGCACAGTGGTTAGAGTGCAGTACTGCAGGCTACTTCAGCTGACTGCTAGCTGCAGTTCAGCAGATCGAATCTCACCAGGCTCAAGGTTGACTCAACCTTCCAGCCTTCCGAGGTGGGTAAAATGAGGACCCAGATTGTTGGGGGCAATATGCTAACTCTGTAAACCACTCAGAGAGGGCTGTAAAAGCACTATGAAGCGGTATATAAGTCTAAGTGCTATTGCTATAATGGATTTATTGCATGACCGGGTGTTTTTAATATATGCAAAAAAAGGGCTTGAGGTGAGTCACATACATGAACTCTGAATTAAAGCCTTAACATCTTTGTTTCAGCCTTCATTTAGGGACGTTATTAAATAAACTTTACACTTCACTTTAAAATAAATCAAGATCCTCCCTTTACTCTGAAAAACAGACAAACATATTGTCAAAAGCATGACAACAGAGTGCAATCTTGTAGATTTACCTGAGACCCAAACTCATGGAATTCAAATGAGGCTTACTTCTCAGTAAATATGTTACTCCAGTTCAGGGGTGGATTCTACTTACCTTTCCTACTGGTTCTGTAGGTGCAGGCGCTTTGCGCGTGGTCGGTGCACACGGAGTGCACGTTTGGCACGCATGCCCGCTTTGCGCACGCACGCACAGAACGGGCGCTCCTGCGCATGTGCAGCTTTTTTGAGCAAAAGAAGGCTCAAAAAAGCTTCCTGCGCATAAGCACACTACACGCGCTGCGCACAGGGACAGGTAAATACGGGCGCGTGGGGGGGGGCCTTCGGTCCGGTAATATAGAACCGGTTCGGTGACGTCACAGCATCACCGCTACCTATTCTATAGAACCGGACCGAACTGGGAGCAACCCACCATTGGTTACATCCCCTTGAACTATTAGAGTAAAATGGATGTTGCCAATGAATTTGCAGCACATCAGTATGGTTAGGAGGGTGCTGATTTTTTCAGTCCAGCTTTTCTATTTTTCCATGTAAAATACCTTGAAAAATCCCATTGGAGGGTAAACCCACTTAGGGTTAGGTCCCCATTAAGTGGTAGAGCAAAATGGATGTTGCCAATGAATTCATAGAGCATCGGTATGGTTAGGAGGGGACTGACTTTTTTAGTCCAGTTTTTCTAACTTTCCAGATAAAAGACATGGAAAAATCCTATTGGAGGTTAAACACACTTAGAGTTAGGGTTACCTCCGCATGAATTTGAGAGCAAAATGGTAGTTGCCAATGAATTCACAGCGCAATGTTATGGTGAGGAGGGCACTGATTTTTTCATTCCACATTTTCTTCCTTTCCAAGTAAAATACATGGAAAAATTCCATTGGAGGGGTAGATTAAATAATCTAACTTTTATTATTTTGGGGGTGAGTTATAGGAATTTTCCAAAGTGTGGAACAACTGTTTTAAGATTTATGTAGCTCAAATGCACTCATTTTGGATATTTTAAAGAAGCAGAGGAGGAGGAACAGCAGGGGAAGGAAGAATATGAAATCACTTTCTGAAAACATGGATTTTTGTCGTCAAAAAAGTTATGCAGCCTTATTATCAAATTTCTGCTGTGAGGTCAGAGACTTTCTCACTGATTTGTAATTATTTATTTGACAAATTTAAATAGCTGCCCATTTATCAACGGGATTCTGAAATCCTTTGGGAATTTTCCCTTAGAAACCTATTGGAAGCATTTGATTTGAAGTTTACAATATTTGGGTTCATTCACGAATTGAATCAGGTGGCTCCTGCTTCAAAGTCATATAGGGATCTGGATTGGATCTTTTCCACCCAATTCTGAATGGAATGTCAACTTGCAAAGTATCCCTGGCCTGCTCTTGAGTTGTCATAGGCAAGGGGGGATGGGAAACTGGCAAAATGGCACAGCAGCCAGAGACAGATGCACATTGCACACTTATCTCTCTCAAGGTTGTATCCCAGGGTTACCTGCAGCAGACGAGGGGAGTGGCCTCTACCACCTGTGAAATTGTTCCTTTAGTGAATATGATTGATGACACACCCTGGGAGGAGGGGGAAAACAGGGTCATAATTGGAGCATAAATTATGTAGGGTCAGAGCTGCCTTCACTTGGGAACATGCGGACATGAAGCTCCTAATAAATAACTGGATTTCTTTGAAGCTTGGCTTGAGACTCATGATTTAATTAGGGCATCCATTGGAACCCTGACATGGAATATATTTGAAGAAAATGACCTAAAGGAAAATCTTTGAATGATCTTTGAAAAAGAGGCAACTGTTTCAATCCAACTAAATCCATACCTCTAGATCCATTTATTTGGATTATATCCCACCTGCCTTTATCCCACCGCCCAGTGCGCTCACACAAGGCTGCGCTCCTCAGGGTACCATCTGTTAGACAATGTCGGTGAGTGGTGCCCAGAGCAAGGGCATTCTCTGTGGGCACAATGGCCCTCTGGAACGAACTTCCCACCGACCTCTGGACCGCCCCTGACCTCCGCTCCTTCCATCATGATCTGAAGACTTGGCTCTTTGATAAAATCGGCTGATGGGATGGGTTTGTTTTAATGTGTTTTAATTTTAAATTTTCATTGTTTTAAATTTTTAATCTTAATTGCATTTATTTTTAAGGTTTTAGGCTTTTATTGTTGTTTTTGTTTTTAGAATTGTGAGCCGCCCCAAGTCCTTCGGGAGAAGGGCGGCATATAAATGGAATAAAACTAAACTAAACTAAACTATGTTAATGCTACAGTTTAATGCCATATTTTACATACTGTGGGGCCATTTAATCTACAATCAACAATCTATAATTGACCGCCATTTCTATTTACTATCCTGGAAATTTACCTCTGCTGTTAGATCTTGTATTATCATGTTATTTATACTATTGTATTTTTATTATTAGTTGAATAATAAAAAATATTATAGTATAAATAGCTTTTCTGCCTGAAAAAGGAATTTACTATTAAACAATGTGGTATAAATTTAGAAATAAAAAGTTTAGTGGAATATGAAGAATAAGTAATAAATGTTTGCCAGTAATATCTGGTAGAAAAGATAGGAAAATAGTTATAGTAAAGAACTGTGGAAAGAAAGAAGGGAAAAAATGCACCTTGTGTCAAACACCCACCATGACCACTACCAACTCTGGACACCACCACCATGACCCTCCGAGGTCAAATACATCTCTGATACAGCCCTCAATTAAATCAATTCCGATGTCCCTGGTCTAGAACTATTTCACTGGCATTCATTCATTTAAAAAAATATTTCCTGAACTACACCAATGTCTGCACATTACAAGGTGATAGGAACAAAATTTATTACTTGTATTTTCCCTAGGCAATTCTTAAAAATGTACGGCCTCAAAAATATCCATAAATAATCTTATCTTCTAAAGAAAAAGCTCTTTGTAAAATTTAATTAGGAACGAAACAAGATTGTCTAAAATCTACTGTACTGTGCCAAAAGCACTATGCCTATTATATAATTTAATTGGTTGAAGTACATATTCTCTCAGTTTAATTTTTGACAGCCAGATCCATTTACCTATTTTATATTCCTCACAATAATAATTTCAAGTATGTCATCGTTATTCTATATTGCTGCCCTCTGAAGCAATACAAATCACTTTTCTGAGCATTAGAAGACTTCTAAAAGACTAAATACATCTGCAGTTTTAGAGTCGCAGAGATGAGAAAGTAGCTTGCACATTTATTATAAATGCTTCTATTGCATATACAATTACTACACAAATTAATACTCTCGAATATTTACATTGGTTAGAAGAATCTTAATTTCAAATCATAGCACTGGAAGTAATAATATTAGGATAAATTCTCCCAAAATTTTATTACATGGATAGCCTGTAATCTCAAGATCATGCTGTTAGCTGTATAGCTTTCTCTGAGACCGGAGAATCCGCCTCAATTTCAAATGCATCAATTCTCCCCTATCTTCCTGTCACTTTTTTCTTCTGAGATGGCTGAATTTGGTCTAGCAGGGATGAACAAGACTGTACTGGTAATACATGTGTAGCTGAAATAACAAAAAGCAACCTTTTTTTTTTATCTGTCAAGACCTTCTTCTGCTCTTGAAGAAGGAGCTTTACTGGCAGTAAATGGTAAGGATGAAACAAGCTATGAGTGGCTGTAAAGCAATCTATTCTGACACTTTTTGTCTAGCAAGCTACAGTATTTACTTTCTTATTTGTAGGATATTGTTATAAAGAAAATTACACTTTTACTAAGAGTAAGAATTCTTCACAGAAACCTTCTTGTGTCTTATATCTAACAGGGTTGGTCAAGGTTGGCCTATAAATTAAAAACAAAATAACTCTCCTCAACTAAATAACTAATTAAATAACCTTCAACTTAAGTGGGCAATAAACAGTCAAAAGCTTGTAGCAAGGGCAGGCCTTATGCTAATAATTTTTCCAATTGAAGAATTATTATTTGAGCTCCTCTTTCTTACAACTGAAAATGATACATTGCAAAGCCACACAATTTTACTATTTATAAAAATTCAGTACGATTAGAAGTCCTATGTCCTAATGTTGAAAAAAACCCAATTTTACAGAAAAACTGAGAAGACATTTCAATGAGTTTTGAATAAAATCAGAATGATTTAATGTTCTATAATATTATAAAGTAGATTTAAGAAATAAGAGAAGTGGTTTTAAGGCATTAGAATATTGTTACATTTTAGTTAGAGCCCACAGTATCTGTTATAGCGGCTGGAATAAAATTATTTAAAAAGTGACATGGCAATGAAAACAAATTAATTTCCTCAGGAGATAACTGGTTTTGAACTTAAACTTATGCATTTTTATAATATGATAAATTAAAATTAAACCCTGCACATTAAATTTTAATTGAACAATTGTTCAACTAACTGTTCTTTAGTCTGCTCCCAGTATGAGAAAACAATTTTTGCCTGTAATACTAATGAATTTAAGAGAAAGAATAAACTAACTTAATCAGTCATTACTTTAATGCGAGGAAGAATACCTTTACAGTATAAGGGGCATTAATTTTGGAACAAATTATGTATGTACATGAAAATTGTATAGAAAGTCTTTATGCCCACCTAAAGTTACAGTGAAATCTATCAACTTTTAACAGTGCCATACAAGATATTTTAATACTAGAAACTACTGCCTTTATTTATTCTATAGTGCTTCCTGAAGTGGGTTATTCCTACTGACTTTATACAGGTAGGCTTTGGTTTATGATTATTCTTTCAGTGACCACTCAAAGTTACAATGGTTCTAAAATGAAGGGGACTTAAGATTAGTCCTAGGAGTTGCGGCTGATGCAGGCTCCCTATGATTATATGATTGCATTCTGAGCGCTTGGTGCCCAGCTCACAATAGCAATGGCAGATTTATGTAACACTTCAGTGCTTTACAGCCCTTCTAAACTGTTTAGAGTCAACATATTGACCCTAATAATCTGGGTCCTCCTTTTACCAACCTTGGAAAGATGGAAGGCTGAGTCACCCTTAAGCCACTCAGAATCGAACTAGAGTGAACAGTAAGTTAGCCCTGCAGTACTGCATTCTAACTATCGTGCCATCATGGCTCTAGCTGCAAGCTGCAATCATGTAATTATGATTTCTGCTGGATTCCCATAATAGAATAGAATAGAATTCTTTATTGGTCAAGTGTGATTGGACACACAAGGAATTTGTCTTGGTGCATACGCTCTTGGTGTACATAAAAGAAAAGATACATTCGG
>JANHFM010002324.1:29749-40831 GCA_032468115.1 Grayia smithii
TACAGTTATGAAGTAGCAACGAAAATAATTGTATGGTTGGGGTCACCACAACATGAGGAACTGTATTAAAGGGTCGCGGCATTAGGAAGGTTGAGAACCACTACCTTACATGGACTCATGCTGTTAAAATTGGATGGAAAAATGATTCTCCTGGACATTTAAAACATTGATTAATTCCTAAAAGAGATGTTTTAAGTGGTTCAACCAATTCCCCCATACCCACCAACAAAACCCCTTTCCCCTCCAAGTCATTCATGTACAAAAGGACTCAAAACCAAATATCGATTTGTGCATTTTAATGCTTGCTGCTGACCATGGCTAAGCCAAAGCGTCAAAGAAGCTAACATTTACAAATCCTATATCAAACAGGATAAGAAGCAGTGGAATTTCAATGCCGATCCAATCTCTCTCTCTATATATATATATTTGCAACAGCAGGACGACGAACAGGAATGAATTTGGTGGCTTTCAGGTGCATTCCGTTGCAGCGTTTCTTCCGTGTTTTGCTCTGCTACTTCTCCAAGTATTCTGGCTGCTTCCGCTGTTGTTGGGGAGGATATGGAATGGGTTGCTTGAGCTGTTGAGTTTGTTGGAGCTGGGGAGTGGAATAAACCATGGGGCACTGCTTCTGGGTCTGGGTGAGAGGGTTCTTATCCTGAGCCACCGGTATGGCCCTAACTGTGAAAGATGGATTGCTTATATCACTGCAATAACTGCGATCCTCATGGCAAGAACTCCTCCCACTGCGACATGTATTGTCACGAGAACACCCTTCGTCATTGCGGGAGCACATCCTGATGTTTGTCTGTTGGCAATTCTGTGGCAAAGCAAGAAACGATAAATGCAATTGCTACAAAGGGTCAGCCCAGTATTCCCAAATGTTAACAACACACAGACCAGTGGTGGGTTGCTCCCAGTTCTGTCTGGTTCTTGAGAACCAGTAGTAAAAACGGCGGAAGGCTCTGCCCACCCACTCTGATGTCACATTTGGTGATCTGTGCATACGCAGAAGTTCTGCGCATGTGCATGCACTCCTGTTGTGAACTGGTAGTAAAGGTAAGTAGAACCCACTCCTGATACAGAAATGGGTACTGTAAATGTTGTTTCTTGGATTCCTACCTGAATTTTAAACTGAATTCAATGTCTGACTTTCCGGATGCACTTGGAAATGTAATTTTTTTTTACAAAGGACCTTGAGAAGTACTGTTGACTTAGAAGAGAGTGAGAACTTTTTACAAGTTTTCACACTCGTGCTGTTCTACAGTTCTTCCAAGTTTGTTATTACATGCTCATCAACATATCTCAAAGACAGGAAGAAGATGGTATACCAATAAAAGGAGAATATTTGTAGCTCAGGATTGACATGAGGGGTCCTTGGTGCTCTCTGAGCTTGGTTGATTTCTTGCAGACATTTCATGACCCAACTAGGCAACATCGCCAATGCTAATGATGATGTTGTCTATTTAGCTATATGCTATTTCACTTTGATACATGCTGTAAACTGCTCAAAGTCATGAGATTGGGGCAGGAGGCAAATATTTTGAATACAATAAATACAGTTTATGCTATCTAATTCTCTACTCCCTTCTTCTCAGTCATTTCAGGCATCTAGAGGAAGAGCTGGGGAAGAAAAGATGGTATCTCAGACCATAATGCAGAGTTACCGGCAGAGTAACTGTGACAATAAATAATTCATTGCAAATGTTGCTGCCTACTAACTTATTCAAATTCTATATCTTTAAAACAAGTGTAAACTAGAATAATTTCTCCTGTTGGTAGTGCACATCTACTACTCTACTGACAATGTTGCCAGGCCTTAAGACAGTTAATAAATCTTGCTCGTTGGAATCTACTGCCCAATATTCTTAGTTTTTGACCACTCTAAACCAGCTCATCAATCCCAGCCATAAGAAGAAAAAGCTTTGGTAGACTTACCCAAACTTCAGCAGGGAAGCTTGCAATGGTGGAATACCGCACATGTATGCTTAGGTCCTTGTGGTGAGGCATTTTTATACGGTTCCTCTGCCTTCCTTTCCTGGGAAATGCCCAATTCATGACCCAATAAGCGGACGGAATGGGCTGTGTGTTGCAACTGGAGTCTTCATCCATCACAACGTCCTGCGCAACATAATTGCCTTATGTCAAGGATTCCATATATCAAGGCTCAGAAATGTTGGCCAACATCAGGGAGAATGAAAAATGGGGACGCAAGACAGGTAGTTTTCATGGGATGGTGTGACTGGATTCCTTAAAGACACCTCAAGACACAGGAAGAGTGGGACAATTCCCACATACCTTCTTTTCTCAAAGCAGTGTCTAATTAATCTAAGTAGCTACAAAAGCTTGTAAATTAGCTGGAATAAGCACAGGTTTGCAATATACATGGTATGAAAGAAGGGGAGAGAGAATTTTGGACAAATCCTTTTGGAGGAAGGTCCTCAAGGAGAAAGCAAAATCCTGGAGAAGGTTTGGGTAAAGGAAGAGGAGTCCAGAAGGATGGAAATGAAATGCAAGCGTATGAAATAGATTCTCTAAAGAAAGAAGAGGAACAAGGAAGGGATCGAAACATTCCTGTGATTCTGGCTGTTTTTCTCTTTCTGGTAAAACCCGCAAATCTTAACATATATGGAAACCCACCATGGATTCATTTGATAGTCATGCATATGAGTCAGGGGTGGGTTCTACTTACCTTTACTACCGGTTCTCTTCATTCACGCGCTTTGCGTGTGATCGGTGCGTGCATGTGAGCGAAGCGAATGTGCGCACCAAACACATACTCTGCTCATGCGCACTAACTTTTTTTGGGAAAAAAACTCGAAACAAGCACTCTGTGCATGCGCAGAGCAACGAAATGTAAGTACAGGCACGTGGGTGGGCCCAGCTCCCGCCCGCAGAGAACCTGTTGAGTGACGTCACACCGTCACCGCTACCGGATCGCATGAACTGGGCCGAACTGGAAGCAACCTACCACTGATGTGAGTGCTCGGAAAAACATGCCTTGCATATTTTTCTTGGTTGATGAGGAATGATCAATGTCAACTTTTAGTTAGAAAGTCTGGGTAACGAGAGTGGGGACTCCATTTTGAAGGATGGGTTTTGATGTGGATTCTGAATCACCAGGAGCTCTTGGGTTCATTTAGAAGGGGTAGTAGGGTTTACTCAGTAGGTTTAACTACATCACTTTAGATCCCCTGTATGGAATTCACACGACAGTCCAACCTGACCATGGTCATAACAGCACACTCCGCTATGTTCCCGTGATGGACTATATCCAAACAAACACAGGGCTGGACAGCGCAGGACTCATCACAAGCCACACTGATTCCACGCACGTTGTGGCGGCATCTCACAAACCACGTGGACAGTGTAATTGACACCACAAAGTACTCAACCTGACTCTAATAGAGATGAGTCCAGTGAGCGAAAGGATGTGGAGAGACGGCACATGGAAGTAAAGGCTGATTTTTTTCCCCCCTCCAAGATCTATAGCACATTGCATTTGATGGGTCTGAGCACCCAGGTTGGATGTCCTGTGCTTCTTTATCTTAAGTCATATTGGTGTGAAATATCCTCAGGGAGAGGACTGTTAACAAATCTGAGCCAACTTTTCTGGCCACCGATTCTCCTACATCACAACTGGCTTGATGTTTCTGCTAGTGTTGAATATCATGGCAAAGTTTGGGATCCAAAAGTGTGCTGGGCCAGAAAAAGGATTCGGGTGGAGAATTGGGCTACATGTGGTTCAGAAGACTCTCTTTATGGTCCTTTAACCTCCTCACAGAATGGAGGAATTTGTTAGCCTAATCAGGACATTGTAGGCTGAGCTGTCAACCTCTTAGAATAATGTCAAATTACAGTGTGGGCATGCCAGCTTTAAACTATGGATCTTGCACAATTGTGTGTATTACAGTTAATTGTGGTAACGATCTGGGTCTGTTCCAATCATGTCAGATGCCAAGAATGTCACTTCAGTTGCATTGTGGAGGCAGGTGATCTTGATTGATGCCAGGTTTACGTTTTAAGCAGGCTGGTCTGAAAACAACTGCCTATTGGCATCTTCCCACCAGTTTAGGATTCCAATTTTTATCAGCAGTGAGGTCTCTCCTCTTATTGTCAACCTCTTTTGACGGTTCCCATGGGGCCCTCAGGGGGAGAGCCTTCTCTGTGGGTGCGCCAACCCTGTGGAATGATTTACCCATGGCGCTCTGGACAGCTCCCGACCTCTGCTCCTTCCTCCGCTACTTGAAGACTTGGTTATTCCAACTATCGGGCCTTGATTGAATTGGTCTTAATTTGTTTTTACTGTTGTTCTAATTTTTATTTTCTATTTATACATTGTTGTAGTTCTATTTTAATCTTTTGTGTGTATTTTTACTTGCGGTAAGCCGCCCTGAGTCCCTCGGGAGAAGGGCGGCATATAAATCTAATAAATCTAATCTAATCTAATTTCTTTTGAGGGGGAAATCAGAGTATAGTTTAATTCAGACCCTAAGGTTGTGGCTTCTCCCTATTCAAAATCTTAATGGCAGATGGCACCGTTTAGATCTTTCAATGGATAAAAGACAAAAGGTGATGTACCTACAGAAGACCCATCCACTGGGTGTCCAGGCTTTGTAAGATGTGGCTTGATTAACTATGGCTTATTGATTAACTTAGTTGCCATATTCAAGAAGGTTAGGTTCTCACAAAATTGAATCAACTAGGTTTATTGCAGGCAAAAATAGGGTAGGTCTTCTTTGAGACTTCTCATTCCCGTCTGGATTTCTCTTGATTCAAAGAAGGACTGGGAAAATATTCATAAAATACAAATGGAATGTCGCTTCTGGCTGCCTCAGCAAATCTCCAAGTTTGGTGGATGAGTAGGATCTGGATTGGTTGTCAGAATGTATATGAATACTTCTTCTTAGACAGCCTAAATAGGCCAGATGTTTGGTGAACACTTGTCCAGTTCCTCCCACTTCTGGTTCTTCCAGTTTGCTCTTCAGCAAGGTGATACCATACCTTGTTTTCCCAGGGATGCAGTTCATACGTGCATCACTAGAGGGAGCAAAAGACCAAGAAGAACCATCAGATAAACTGGAGACTTCTAGTTGTGCTTTAAGTGGGTGATTCCCTCACAACAAAATCCAATTACCGTATTTTTTGGAGTATAAGACACACTTCCTCCCCCCCAAAAGAGGCTGAAAATTTGGGTGTGTCTTATACTCTGAATGTAACTTTTTTGAAGCTTTTTTCCAGCCCTAACAAGGCTCTAGCGAGTGAAGCGATCTTCTGCGCTTGCTTTTCTCATTGCTTCTCTCTCCAAAGATCAGCTGTGCTTTAGAAGCTTTTTTTTATCCCCAAGTAGGGGATAAAAAAATCCTACTTGGGTCTTTTCTCTCAAAGCCAGCGAACTAATGTGCTGAAGCTGACCAGACTAAGGACGTTAGTCAGATGAATACCTGGTAGGCAGATTTTTTTCCTCCTATTTTCCTCCCCCAAAACGAAGCTGCGTCTTATACTCCAGTGCGTCTTATACTCTGAAAAATACGGTAGTTTGGGTTTTAGCAATTGTGCAAACCCAGAAAATGGTTTTGTATAACCAACAGATTAAACATATTGCGAGAATGTTGATTATGTGTCTTCTGGAGAGAAAGAACACAAAGGTTGGGTTTACTTGGAGCACGAAACCATCAATGGTCACAAAAAAAAAATTGTATTTGCATACCATTCAAAAGAGACAACAACAAGCTAAGAAGGAAGCAAACAAAAAAAAAAGACCAGAACACATTGTCTCTAGCAGACAACACCCAGATAAACAGGGATTAATACCAGACAAACAAACAGAAAACAATAATCTAATCAAGGAACTTCCAAAGAGAAAACCATAACCCCAACAACACTGGCAGGGAAAACTACTGTATATAAACAGGAAGTGAACCCCACATTCACTGATGATATTACCTAGTTGGGTAGTGAAACATCTATAGGCAAACAACCAGTCTTGCCACAATCTAAATTTGGTTAATCTGAAGCTTGGTTAAATGAAATACTAATTTATTTTGGTGTCCTTAAGAAAAACTCCCCATGGGAAAAGTAGATGAGTAATCGTGCAAACCTTTGCTGCCAGGTCATTGGTGAAACTTACCCGTGAGTAATAGGCAGCAACACCATCCATTGTTAAACCCTAAATGATGGCATAAATATAATTACTGCCCTTGGACCTGATTGCAATAGTCACTCATGGCCTCGGGGGCACATCCAATGAGGTCACAGTCCCAAACAAGGCTTCCTTAGTTTGTCTAATTCAGCATTTCTCCTAGCCAATCCAAACAGAGAGCCGCCATATCTGATTGGATGGGGGTGGAGAGCTGAGCAGTGGTAGGGCTGGTATTCCAAGAATAAACTCCGGAATTGTATCTTGAAAGATTTTAGCTGTCTTCTTATAGGACAAAGTTTTAGGAGACCCTGGTAATTAATGCTGCTCATCTCATGGACTGCGCTCAGCCTGCCTGTCTAACTGCCAAACCCTAGCATTCTTTCATACCTGTCTTTCTCCAATCTAATCTGTTCCCAGTTGACTAGGGGTTGAGAAGCATTTCCCAGGGCATTGTGTCATGATATCTAATGGTAATGGTAATTTTCACTTTTCCCACCAACTTTATCTTTACTTCATCCCACCGCCCCGTGAGCTCACATAGGGCTGCCCTCCTCAGGGTGCCATCGACCAGACAATGTCAGTTGGTGGCACCCAGAGCGAGGGCGTTCTTGGTGAGCGCACCGACCCTCTGGAATGAGTTACCCACTAACCTCTGGATGGCCCCTGACCTTCACTCCTTCCGTTGTGACCCGAAGACGTGGCTGTTCCCACAGATTGGCTGACGTGATGGGGTTTTTAAATTTCTTATCTGTTTTTTAATTGTTTTAAATACTAATTTAAATTTTAATTAATTAAATGTTTACTGTTTGTTTTTAACGTTGTGAGCCGCCCCGAGTCCTTCGGGAGAAGGACAGCATATAAATTGAATTAATTAATTAATTAATTAAATAAATAAATAAATACTTCAGATCCCATCCATCCATCCATCCATCCATCCATCCATCCATCCATCCATCCACCCACCCATCCTTTCCCATCCATCCCTGTAGGCTTCTAAGAATGGATATCAATGTTATCATCTAAGGCCATATTATATGTTTCTGGGACTGTGAAGTCTTGAATCTCAGCAAGGCAATTGAAACCTAGAATTGTTCTCTATAGAGAGCAAAATTGCAAACAAAAATGTTCAAATCAAGAAAACTGCCCCCCCCCCCAAATCACACTTTCCTGCCAATTTTTAAAAACCCTCAAAAGTTGATGTTGAAATTCACTTAAAGCTGGAAACAATGAAAAGGGCAGGCATCCTCTTAAATTATTATAATCTGTCTATTGTTTTTAATGCTCTGTGAGTTGCCCTGAGTCCTTCGGGAGAAGGGCGGCATATAAATAAAATTATTATTATTATTATTATTAATCATCATCCTTATTACTACATTTTATCATTTTGGGAATTCAGGCATATGGCGCTGACCGATACATTATTGAACGATACACGTTTGGAGGTGGAATGAAAATGTTTGCAAACTTGTGTTGGAAAAAGATAGACACGTCAGACAATTGTCAGCACTGATGGACTGAAATAAGAAGACAACAACAATGTGCTCATTCTGTAACAAGCTTTATTTTCTCCGATGCCTGAAAACGGAGATGCAAGCAAGGTGTTGCCATTAATTCCCGTCCACCACAGGGCCGCACAAACCCTCAAGTTTTAAAACTTGACGTACATAAAGCGAAAATGAAACAACAATGAAGAAGAGGAAATACAGCACCCCATAAGTGCATTGGCTGAGCAAGACATCGTAGGAATAAGAGGTACGGCTCACCAAAGTTCCTTCCCACCAAGAACAGTATGTTATTTTACTTTATGTGGGGTGGCAGTGGGCAAACTTGTTTTGTTTGCCCGATGCAGGGTGGAACAACAATGGGACATTTTGTCTGGGAGGAACCACCGCCACCAGCAATGACAACGGATGCCCCTCCAGATCCTCCTCCACTGCAACAACCAGATCCACCACTTCCTCCTGATACAACAATGGCTTTCCCACCAGAAACTCCACTACCACCAGTCCCTACAACTGCAACTGCACCTGAGCTTCCCCCAGTGCTGCAACAAGCAGATCCCCCGCTGCTTCCTCCAGTAACTACAACAGCTTTTGCACCTGATCCTCCTCCTGTTCCACATACTCCACTAGACCCTCCACCGATGACTTTAACATCCCCAAAGCTTCCTCCACCACCTCCAGAGGATCCTCCACCTATAACCTTCACACCCCCTAATCCACCATCATCACACACACTGCCACTTCCACCACCAATGACCTTCACTCCTCCTGATCCCCCACAGCATCCACTCCCACTTCCAGTTACAACAGTGGCCTGGCCCCCTGATCCACCACCAGTTCCACACCAGCCGGACCCACTTCCACTTCCACCACCAATGACCTTCACTCCTCCTGATCCACCACAACATCCACTACCACCTCCGGCTACAACAGTGGTCTGCCCCCCTGATCCACCACCAGTTCCACACCAGCCAGACCCACTGCCACTTCCACCACCAATGACCTTCACTCCTCCTGATCCTCCACAACATCCACTACCACCTCCGGTTACAACAGTAGTCTGCCCGCCTGATCCACCACCAGTTCCACACCAGCCAGACCCACTGCCACTTCCACCTCCAATGACCTTCACTACTCCTGATCCACCACAGCATCCACTACCACTACCACCTCCGGCTACAATAGTGGTCTGACCCCCTAATCCACCACCACTGCCTCCTCCACAGCAAATTCCTCCACCACTGCCACCTCCAATCAGGGGAACCTTCTGCTGGCAAATCCCACCCCCAAGTCCTCCTCCAATGCAACATCCAGAAGATTGGCCGCCTGGTACTACGATGACTCCAGTAGAACTTCCACCACAGCAGCCGGAGCTCGGGATCTGTTGGATGCCACCACAACAGGATGATCCTTGGCTTCCAGATACCACCATCACATGTCTTGATCCACCTCTACAGCAGCAACATGCACAGCAACACCCGGAGCCTCCACTGCCTCTTCTTCTATGGCAGTGACCACTGGATCCACCACCAGTACCACAGCAACCACTGGATTGAATTTGTTGGCTCATCTTTTCTGGGAGTGGTTGATGGATGTTCACCTAAATGAAAACAACTTAGGTTATCATACAGGTCCTGCGTCTTGGTGGCTCTGTTGTTATGAATAAATGCCAGGCTATATGAAAAAGAATTCCCTCTTAAAGAGGTCAAATGTATAAATTGTTCTCCTTTAAGTTTGTTTAAATTGCTCACCTTTTCTATCTGCAAGGTGAGCTAGCTGCGATTGCTCACCTTTTCTATCTTATTTCACTTTTTTCAAAGGAAGGAAATTGTGTCAGGCAAAGTTGAAAGAGGTTTCCATTCAGTTCCGAAGATTTGGTCCACATCAACTGTCCTCTAAGTTACATTACTAGTTACAGGGTGGCAGCATCCAAATACCCAGATCGTGTTCCTAAAGGCACATCGTATGGCTGCTACCACCAGTGCTGAACTGTCTGTGTCCCCATGCAGGCATGAGGTTTTGGTGGGAAGAACTTGGAAGACAATTTCACAATTTGCTAATTTGAAGAATCTCTGAGGATAAATTTGAGGGAGTGGCAAAATACTTTGCCTAACTATAACCATTTAGATGTCAGAGAATTGAAAGAAATCCCTCTTCTAACATACAATCAGACAATGCTAATCTCAAGCTCCTGAAATCAGGAGGTACACCCAATATTCTGGCTACATCCCAAACCCAGCCCTTACTATGTGTTATCAAGATCAGCGAAGAGATGGAAGAAATGTCAACAAAATCATCCTTGGAGTTTTGTCTCATACTAGGATGATGAACCATCCTCCAGAAATTTTGGAACTCCAAATCTCATTATCCTCGACTATCGGCTACTTTGGCTGGTCTCTTGGAAGTTGAAGTCCAACAGTGTTTGAAGAAACCTAGTTTCCTTCTCCAATCTAGGAAAAAAAAATCTTAACTGTTCGGAGATTCTCACATGGAGACATCATTCAGCTTCCCAAAACAACCATTACAAGAGCTAGCATCTGTCATGGATGTTCCTCCAGTCATCCTTGCAAAGACTGAAAAGCACCAAGGAAGAAAAGAATTGGATATCTCTGAGCTTGGCCTTACCTTCTTGGACAAATGAGCAGGATGAAGAAATCCCAAAGGAGTGTTTTTTATGACTGAAGAGGCTGAGGACCTTTTTATATCATCTTCTTAGCCTCTCCTACGGGAAATGAGACACCCCAATCATGGTGAGTGACTTCGTTAGCATGTCTAACAGCTAGCTTCACGAAAGCTTAGCAAGTCATATGAGATCAATATCTCTTTTTTTTCCCCATCACTACTCAGTTTAGGAAGCACAAACAATTTAATGACCTGTTCCACCTAATAGGTTAATTCCGGAAGTGCTGGATTGTTGAGGGGCCTCTCCCATCAAGGGGGCTTCTGATGAATTCGAGATTCATTCAACCTTTTTATTTGGAGAGGGGTTTTAAGTAAGTATGGGTGAATCATTCTAGTTTTTTTTCCAAATGGATTTTTCAAGTGCTTCTCTATCTACTCAATTGTTTTTTTTATTTTCATACTAAGCTGTTGTAACAGTTGGAAAGAAAAGATATGCCAAACTGCTGCTCAAAACCAAATACATTCTAATTGCATGCAATCCAAAAAGAGATGTTTGGAACAATTGTTTTTTGTTTTTTTTAGAAGTTATTTATTATTTTATTATTTATTGTATTTATATGCCGCCCATCTCCCTAGGGACTCTGGGCGGCTCACAATACATATACAAAAACATTCAGTAAAACAATCGGTATAAATACAATAATAATCAAATATAAAATTTAAGCTAAAAATTTAAAACTAGTATTAAAATTAAAACTAATATAGAACTAAAAACCCATTTAAAAACCCATTAAAAATCCAGGCCACTCAGTTGATTTT
>JANHFM010002326.1:17014-42852 GCA_032468115.1 Grayia smithii
TTGTCTTGGTGTGCAGTGCTCTGTAGCGTCATTTTGAGGGTAGGAGTTGAAACAGTTCATGTCCAGGATGCGAGGGGGTCTGTAAATATTTTCACAACCAGAAGTCTTCAAACTTGGCAGCTTTAAGACATATGGACTTCAACTCCCAGAATTCTCCAGCTATGATGGCTGGAGAATTCTGAGAGCTGAAAGTCCACAAGTCCAAGTCTTAAAGCTGAGCTCCTGGTAATTTCAAGGATACATCTATGTAATTTCCTTGGCAAAAGTTTGAAAGTTGCTTACAGTTGACTTCTTCCAGGATATGTTTTCAACTTCCTGGTCTGTCTAGCAGTTTTATGATTCAAGGGCAGTTTTATGATTCAGACAGCCTCTTTGCCAATGCTCCAAGAGAGCTCACTTAATTTTTGCAGAGGAGATAGCCTCACAGAGTTTCCTCCGTTTTCCATCCAGATGCTGAGACAGGCTGAAAACAGGGATGGGGATTGTGTCCTGTGGGACTTCTATTGCTAAAGAGAGCCCCTTCCAGTACAGTTCCGTATTCCCAGGATCATTTCTGCTTTAGTTCCCAGAGAGAAAGAACCTTATCCTGCAGCTATGTTTTGTGGGGTTCAGAGGACTAAATGTGAATCTTCTGCCAGCAAAGAAACATAATGGAACTTTTCTTCTATTAAGATTTGGTTCAAGGACAATGGCTTGCTTGTCCAGGACCAGGTTGGAAAAGGATCTAGGACTGTTCAATCTCATCCCTCCATCCCTGTGGTAGCTCCTCCTCAACAGATTGACTCCTCTTTCCCATTTAACTAGCGGAATGTTTTGCTAGCCTAGAGTAATAGAAATCATAACTTTTTTAAAAAATGAATACTTTACTTTCACTCCATGAAAGGGAAGCATTAATAAACAAAATGGAAGAATAGAAATGTAATCCATGTTTTCTGGCTGAGGCTTAGAAATGAAAAAAGGGGGAACTGGTTACAGTATTTTAATATAACCAACTATTCTGGGGGGTTTTCCACTGTGAAAATACTAGAAACCTTCTTTCTGTAGAAATCTAACTTTGGTTTCTACCTTTTCCATTTCATGCAAAATGTATTAATTTAAAAGTGTAAAATTCTCTTGTTTAGGATTACATGGAGGAAATCAATCTGTTTAACGAAAGTCAACTAGTTCACTTCAAGCAAATGGGCAGTCAACTGATCAAATCTAGCAACCAAAGTAGAGGGGCTGAAATTGAAGAGAAACTCAACAAAATTAATGACCGCTGGCAACACCTCTTTGATGTCATCGGAGGACGGTAAGTCTGTGTTCATTAGTTGGCATATAAGCATAGTAAAATTTTAAAAGAAATAACTTGAGTAGAAGTTTGTCTGAAATAGTATATAATTTCCTGCTTGAGCAGGGGGTTGGATTAGATGACCTCAAATGTCCCTTCCAACTCTATTATTCTGCTAGAATAGAAGGTTGATTTATGCATTACATTTTAGTCAATATGGTTCTACAATGTAATGTGTGATGGTAATTCATCTATGTTTTGTGAGTATGTGCTACCTCAACATCCTGTTTAGAAAGATATGATTGGTTAGTTAACTGCTATTTTGTGTTAAACATATGCTAAGTGACAAACTGGTGAACACATCACATTTCCTTCAGAAGTATGTCTGTTGACTGGCAGTCGCTGTCCAGCAATTTTAGCAACTGTATTTCCCAAGAATTGCCTCTGAAACATATAAGAATTAGTTTTCCATTTCTGCAATATCAGATATTTGGATTACATTGTAATATTCGTACCATCTAATAATAATAATATAAGATTTGCAGAGTTTTCAGAAATTTAGAAAAGAAACAAAGGATGAAGAAAAGAATGAGAGACCTATGTTTCAGTCTCAGACCTTTCTTGGAAAGATTAAGAGAGATTTAGCTGAACTGAGGCATTGTGCATGCATTTTCCCTATAAAATATCATTGATTTATGTGTTAGGAAAAGCATGGTATCATAAAGATCTCTACTTCACTATTAGAGAGGGAGATTAGAGAAATCAATTATTTTGGGCACTTGGATAGACAGGTAAGAATAACATTCAAATATGATTTCATTAATCCTGTATTGCTGAAGGAAACTTATTTATTGTAAAAGTTGGATGATGTGAATCTGTGCTGGATTAAGGTGCATTCTATTTTGCCGTTAATTTATGCCAGGAAACTATTCCATTTGCATGGATTTATACATTCATCAAATTTCAAACAATTTGAGTATATTTAGATGATACAATGAAGCTACCATAATCTTTTTTCCCCCAGAGGCATGTAATCCTACCCTATTACTGCTTCCTAGAATAGTACAGTCAAGATGTCTGCTTTTTTAAAAAAGCTTGCCATAATGTCTTCATAATTCTCCCCAGCACAAGTAATAAGAGAGCTTCCCAAAATCATTCATAAATAAATGTGTGTGTGTGTGTGTGTGTGTGTGTGTGTGTGTGTGTGTGTGTGTATTATTTATACCTATGCCTATGGACATTCTCAGTCATCCAGGTCATGGTTTTCCCAAATAATCTTTTTCAAAAGGCAATTGGACTTTGTTTTTCCTTGAAGACATTTCACTTCTGATTCCAAGAAGCTTCTTCATTTCTGGAGAAACGTCTTTGATGAAAAATAAAATCCAGTTGCCTTTTGAAAAAGCACCTTTGGATTTACACTTGTGCTCTTCTTTGGGCGAGGAATTCAGTGATGGAGGGAAAGAATTAATCAATAATCCAAATTTATAGCATATCTTATCCAAATATGTTCTCTTTTTAAAATAGGATTGCCAAAATTTCACTAAGATCTATGTATTTTATGCAAATTATTTTTGATTTTAAATCAGTTATAATAAATGTGTGGGCCATACACACCTAAAAAGCATTTTAATGGCAAGAAAAACAATTTGGAAGCCACCGGTCAAAACAGCTCATTGTATAAAGATGTGGCTTCACCTTAAAGCAATAAACAGCTGGAGACATATGGGTAAATTAGACAAGCTTTTCACTTGGTTCTTGATGTGCTTCTTATCCTTTGTTTTGCCATAAGGCTTGAGCTGCATGGGGCCTTGTGCTTGGCTTCTGCCATGCACAAAGGCTTGCTTTGTACAGAGAAGCAGCTGGAAAAGGATGTGTATCTAACCAGGAGCAGTTTGGGGAACTTAGTGTATCTAAGTTCACAATACAACAAGAACAAATTAATAACATAGAGACATCTGTTTTAATTTTGATACATGCAAATTTTGAGGAACTTCTTGAGCTTTTTCATGTAGCAACATTGGAGATACGTTGAGACATGGGAAGAAGCCTTAAAAATTAAAAAGCACTAAGTGTTCCTCATTTGGAAGGTGCATTTTTCCCCCAAAATATATTTCTGTGTTCTTTAGATCAGAGTGAAGCTTTCCCCTACCAGAGTGCTGAAATGAAATAATACACGTGGTCCTAAGACATACATCAGAGAGATGCAAATTTAATTCTGTGTCTCTGATAGGACTTTAAAATGCTTTTACTGCTCTGTATTATTTTGTTAATTATTTTGTCTTTCATTCCTCTTTCTTTGATCCCATACTTATGACATTTAGAAGTTTCTGGAGCAGAGAAGTATTTTATGTGTTTGTAATACTGTGTGAAGTATATTATATAGAGATATTGCTTTATAAAGATACAGAGGATATAATGAACCAAATGCTGAATGAGAAGTGTCCAATATTCCTGATATTACATGAAATCAAGGAGTATATCATTGAAGCATTTTTGCAATTTACGTCATTTTATGCTATTTGTGTGGTAACATAAATGATATAAATTAAGCCATTTTCATAAAGATGTAAACGATGTAAAGTGAAGCAAATAATATCATTTGCATAATGAGGTCATTTTACAAATGAATTAAGTTATGGTGGAATTTGGTCTGTTCCATGCAGTCTGTTGCCTCAAGGTTTCTATATTCCTTGTCTTATTTTATAGAATATTTTTGCTAATACAAACAGTTGAAATCCTGTATAAACTGCAGGTGTGCCATTCAATCTAAAAGACAAATTCAAGATTAAATTCTCAAAATAAGATACATGCTGCCAATGTATTTTTAGTCAGGAAATTGTAGTTGTGTAATTCTGTCATTGCACAAAGCTTTATAGATATTATTAACAAGCTTCTTTGGCTGGTTTCCCATGTAACAAATCAAGGAAATGATTTGTGATACTGCTGAGGGCAGAAGACAGATCTTTTCCATAAAGCAAACCTAACCGTCCTAAAAAGGGATGTGCAATGCACTGTGTTTCAAGGACACAATATTTTGTGCAATTTTGGAATGTAGGGTTTATCCTCCAGATCATATCCGTCCATGCATTCCAGGGGTAGCCTGGCAGTTTTTCAGAGTTTAACGCTCTGAACAGGAAGCATCTTTTTCTTATGAAAAAGTCTTGTCCAAGACATCATAAAGTACTTTCAGTTTGAAGGATTAACTTTTGGAAAACTGCAGGAATAGTCAGTCTCACACAGCTCTGAGGAATGAAAGTTCAGTCAATGTGTGCATGTCTGCTCCTAAACAGGTTTGCTTAAAGCAAATTAACAAATAGGCAACAGTATGTTAATTAACATAAGGATGTCTCCTTTTTGGATGGAATGTTTTGGACTATTAGAAATGATTTCATGCTGCATCCTTGCTCTCTTAAATTATGTTGACTTTTTCCCTTCATAAAGTGTTCTATCTCTTTTGTTGTTTATAGGTTATCAATAATAATAAGACTTGGAAATGCCTCAAAATAAAATTATCATAGAAAAATATAAATTAAACCAAGTAGTATTTTATGATATCCCTCTCATTAGTCTCTTTTAAAATGTTAAATTTGAAATACAGAGTTTTAACAGGCTCCCATAACATGCTTTCATTTTTTCATTAAGGAAAAATAAAAATGATAGATATTAAGTATATAAATTATGAGTCATGTTTTGCATAACTCAATTTACCTTTTTAAGCAGAGAAGCAAATCGCAGGCCACATGCAGCCTATTAGCACACCTCCTGCAGCCACCAGAATCTTCCAGATTAGGACAAAGTAAAAAAAAAAAACCTTAAAATTCTTCTTTGATATGCTATGGGGGAAAGAGATAAAATGGTTATTTAGACTTGCAAAGCTCTCCCCCCACAATGGGCCCATATCTGTCCTTGAGGATTCATAGTCAGTGCAAGTAGTTCTCAATTTACAATTATAACCACAGTCATTGTGGTCGTAAATCAAGGCATCACATGACTGGATTTGAAATTACAAACCTTTTAATGATGGTCATTAAGCAAACAACACATTTGTTAATCCATTTTCCTCAATTGCCAGAAACTGGAAGTAAACACTGGCAAAAAATAAATAAGTAAATGTTGCAAATCATGGTCACGTGAATGCAGGATGCTGCAAATGGCCATTTGTATATGATTGCTTTGCCAAAGTAGAATAATTCTCATTCATCAGGTGCTATTTGGAGAAAGGGAAATACTTGCTTTCATATTTACAAAGTAGCATATGTACTATTTACAAAGTAGCTGTTTACCTGGTTCACTGTGACAACTAAGTCACATCTGTAGTTGTACATTATCTACCCATAGAGACCTTCAGATCATCTCCAGGATACTAACAAAAGTACCTCTTAGATGGGGACATCCTAATTCCATCCTGCATCCCTCTTCCTCTGCCTTGAGAAGTCCATTGGCACCTATTTTATACTATTTTCAATGCAGTGCTGAGTAAAAACCACTTTTCTTTAATCTTAATTCCAATATCCTCATCTTAAAATCTTATTTTGTGTAAGATTTTATATTACAAAATTATTATATTGTATTTGTAATAATGTTGTTTTTCTTCAGTTGTGTTTCCTTTGATTTCCTATGATTCTCATCTTCTTTTTTACCACTTGTAATGTTTTTAAATGTTTTCTTGCACAGCATCCAGACAACGCTTCCAGTAAAATAAATAAATAAACTTAATGTCAAAATCTAATATTCTCCTCCCTCGTATTTGGTGTCTATGACAGGGAATGGAGCAACATAGAGTATGATCGTGTGAGATTGTAGTGTAGGACATATAAATTATGCTACATAATAGAGTGGGAAGGGAAGGTGTTTAGCAACTGTCTGCCATTTGAGTAGCATTTTCACAGTGAGCATTATGGTTCTGAAAGCAAATCACCTGCAAGTAAAAAATGGATTTTTTTTTTCAAGAGAAATAGTTGGTTCCCTTTTTTTTTGCATTTTAGTTCTTGGTTTGACAGATACCAAATCAAAAGAAAAATGGCATTTGTTCTTTAGCAGCATTGTTCATCATGGATCTACGGGTGTATATATGGGCATGTATGCACCACACTCTCTCTAGTTAGGGCTCAAAGGAAGGAAAGGGGAAGGCCTGAGATTCCTCCCCACCCCCCAACTCTCTTCTTTCTATGTTGGAGAGATGTTAAGGCAGTGATATTAAATAGGGCATCCAAGGAGGAGGGGTTTCCTCTTCCTCCAGTGCTCGGCTCAGTCAGATGCTGTCCCTGCAGCTTTGGACTGATAAGCTAAGGAATGCTTTTCCCTTATAAACAGTAAGTGCATTTCTGGTCGTCAAGGGTCTGGTGAGAATAAAATTGTACGATGCGGTAGGAGCCTTGTCTGTGTGCTGCAGCAGTCTTGGGGGATGGGCCCAGCTCTTGTCAGAATGGATGGCGATGTGAGTGTGTGTGTGTGTGTGATACATGTGTGTGGTCCGTAGAGGGAGGATTGGACAAAAGGTGAGGTGGGGGGGGGAGGAGAATTGCAAGCCAATAAATAACATTCAGGGGCTTCTCCCTCTTTGTTGAAATCAACCCTTTGCTTTCCTCATCATTGTTGAAAGAGATTAGTACCTGCCCGTTTTGAGTAAATGAATTGACAGCATGACAGGTCTGCATCCCCCACCCCCACCTGACCACCCCAAATGCCTCATGCCTGTCCATGAAATCTGGCATGAGTAGAATCCATTTACATAAAGGGTTGTGGTTGCATGTTGTTTATAATGTCTCTGGGGAAACATGGCAAATCTTTCTCCTATTTGGAATATTTATTTATTTATTTATTTATTTAATCCTGATTTATATACTAGTTTGGCCTTCATCAGATTGGCATCAGATGCTTTGTAAAATTCCAGGTCCCTTGATCTTGTTTTGTATTTTCTCCAACAACAGCACTGAAAAAAATGACTTATGACCATTTTTGATGCCTACAACCACTGCAGCATCCCCATGGTCACCTGATATACATTCAGATGCTTAACAGTTGGTTCATATTTATGACGGTTGCTGTGTCTCTGGGTCATGTGATCACATTTTGCAACCTTCTGACAAGTAAAGTCAATGGGAAAGCCAGATTCACTTAACAAAGTGTTACTAACTTAACAACTTCAATGATTCACTTAACAACTTTGGCAAGAAAAATCATAAAATGGGGCAAAACTCAGTTAACTGCAGTGGCGCAGTGATTAGAGTGCAGTACTGCAGGCTACTTCTGCTGACTGCCAGCTGCCTGCAATTTGGCAGATCGAATCTCACCAGGCTCAAGGTTGACTCAGCCTTCCAAGGTTGGAAAAATGAGGACCCAGATTGTTGAGGGCAATAAACTGATTCTGTAAACTGCTTAGCAAGGGTTGTAAAAACAATGTGAAGCGGTATATAAGTCTAAGTGCTATTGCTAGTGCTATTAACAAATTTCTCACTTAGCAACATAAATGCTGGGCTCAATTGTGGTCCTAAGTCAAAGACTACCTATACTCTCTAATTGCTCAGGAGACTTATCAAATTCAAGTAACATATCAACCCCACTATTCAGAAGGATATTTAGATTGAAATATAAGCATGTATTTTGCTTGATTTTTTAAACCATATCATTAAAATAAAACGATTTTAAAAGCAGAATTCATTCTGTCATGAGCCTTCAAGTTGTCTGGTAGAAGTTTTTTGTTTCTCTCCCATTCTCTGTATCTCTCCAAAATCTTCTCAAGAAAATTCCCAATTACTTGGAGCAGATTTTGAAAGATACATACAACTGATAGAGGGGAAGAAAATAATATCATTCTGGGAATGTCACTTTTAACAGATTTAGGGAAATTGGAAAAGTTGCAGAGAAGAACAAAAGATGGTGATCAGGAGACTAATAGGTTGCTCCAACAGCTCAATTATTTAGGAATATCAAGATATGTGATCAGTATCCAAGATTCTATTTCACCCTAGAATTTTGCTGCAAATTGAAGATTTTTCATCTCATATTAGAACCAAAATGGCTGTTTCTGTCAGATGTAAGTCAGTACTTCTGAGATAAACACTTCTATGCTAAAGTGATAGATGATTTAGAAATGAATACATTTGTACAAAAATAGCTGTTTTTGAACCATATAGTTCTCCTTTGCTCTAAAAGAGTGTCAGCAGTCAAGCAGTAATTTATTTGTGTGGTTACTTCCCCCAACCTGATTGGATTGAACTTCAGTTTTCTACAAATGTTGGTTGGGATGACTGGAGTAATACTCCAAAATAGCTTGAATGCAGCAGTTTGGGGTAAGTTGCTGCTTTGAATACAAAGCTTGATGTCTATTGAAGTTCAATTAAATGAAAAGTGAGATGCCACAACTATGCACCAGTAGTTGATTTCAAATCCAGTCGCTACCGGTTTGCTTGTACATGGCACTTCTGCACATCCAGGGCAAACCGGTGGCAACTCATCACTGCTATGCAGATATACAGACACCCGTTCTTACATGTTTTATGCTTTTCTTGATTATGTATCCTTTCCTCATTCCAGAGTGAAGAAGTTGAAAGATACCTTTGCTTTCATACAACAGCTGGACAAAAACATGAGTCATCTTCATACATGGCTGGCACGCATTGAATCTGAGCTTTCTAAACCTATTGTTTATGACATCTGTGATGATCAAGAAATACAGAGGAGACTCGCAGAGCAGCAGGTAGGGAAAGAGTTGGACCAATGTTTAATTCAATTAGCGTTCCTGAGATCATTCCCTTCTTTGTATATTAATGTTAGATATTCCTCTTCCCAAGTCTTTGGTATTGTTTTTATTATTTGAATTTCATGCATCGTCTTCAATAATGGTTCTACTCAATTCTCTTCTACATTGTTATACTATAGAGCAGGGCTGTCAAACTCTCGGCCCATGGGCTGGATGCGTCATGTGTTGGCCACGCCAACGTGGTTGCGAAAGGGGGAAAAGTCCCGATATGTCATGTGACGATGCCATGAGTTGGACACCCCTGCTATAGGGGTCATCAGCCCATCTGGGCCTGGTGCTTTATTAATTTTTATTGCTTCTTTAATCTCTTAATTGTTATTAATTTCCATCAGATTTCTCTATGTTCTTATGTAAAATTTTAGGCTTTGAATTTTAAATATATGTTTCTAAGTTTCCTTCGTCTATTTTTAAAAATCTAGAATGCAGTTCCTTAAATTTTTTTTGCAAAATTATTTTCTATTTTTTATTCTTGTATAATTTTTCTTTCTCTGTTGCTCCAAACATCCTTCTTTCTCTTATCTAATTTGATAACCCAGAGATTTCCCTGAATTGTTTGCATTTATAACATAATTTTGTTGGGCATAGTTGCTGCTGAAGTTCTACCATTTCCAATAAATCTAACCCTTTATTTAACTTTCTTAGTACTTGTCAGTCTGGACTAATTTTACAAAGCTTTTCTAATTCCTTTATTTTCTCTTCAAATTGTGATTTCCATCTATTATGAAAGATTGCATTTTCTAGCTATGGTCTTTCAGAGACTTTATTCTTTGATTCATCTCTCCTGCTAAAATAATATTTCCAATTATTTATAGCTTCGTTAGCAGCTCAGATTGAGGCACTGACTTTAGTTGTAGTGAAGTCATATATTATAGCACTAGGAATTGCTAACAGACCACAGGTGGGTTTCAGCAGGTTCTGACCACTTCTGGAGAACCGGTAGTGGAAATTTTGAGTAGTTCGGAGAATATCACCTCTAACTGGCCCCACCCCCATCTCTGCCTCCTGAGTCCCAGCTGATCAGGAGGAAATGCAGATTTTGCAGTAACCTTCCCCGAGATTGTGGTGGGAATGGAGATTTTACAGTATCCTTCCCCTGCTATGCCCACCAAGTCATGCCCACCAAGCCATGCCATGCCCACCAAGCCACACCCACAGAACCGGTAGTAAAAAATTTTGAAACCCACCACTGCTACAGATTCAGTATACACCCCAATGTAGACACACGTAAAAAAATACTGAAACTCATGGGGGTAGTCTCTATTAGTATATCTAACACAGAATACTAAAATAGGCTCACTAAATTTTAGATACCGTTTGTTGAAGAACAAAGACAGAACAAGCAACCAGGAATGCTGCTGTTTTTATGCCCTGCTTGTAAACTTTAGAGGTGTATATTTGTCTACTGTATCTAGCACAATGTTGAGTTAAATCATTCTATTAGTTTCATATAGAAGATCTTTTCATGTAGTTTAGAAAACAGATCACTTTATTTGGAATGCCTATTAATAATTTAAAAGTGTCCAAGATTTGCAGTTTTCATTGAATGCTTAAGGTGTCTAAATCATGAATTGCTGTGGTCAGTTCCTACCTTGTCTCTATAATATATAGTCAGAAAGAAATAGGAAAGAGAGAAAAAGATAATCCATTGAGAAATTTTCTTGAACATTAAATGAAAGAAAGCTTTGTAGAAATACTTATATTCATGCAATTTGCAATCTTTTCAATGGATCTTGACCAGCAGAATACCTGGATACAGCAGGTTGCATTGGCTATTCCCTGTGGCCTTCTAATTTAATTGATAGAATAAGAATTTCAAAGGAAAACCTTACAATCTAGGCTAGTTGGACTTCTTACTATATGATTGAGTACAAGCAATTGCAAAATATTTAGAATAGAATAGAATAGAATAGAATAGAATAGAATAGAATAGAATAGAATAGAATAGAATAGAATAGAATAGAATTATTTATTGGCCAAGGAATTTGTCTTGGTGCATACTCATTTATATATTGTTGTCAAGAAAATTATATAGGTGGATCCATGAATTTGCCATGTGTTAAGCTTGATTCAAAGGAGACTAGTTTTTTAAGGATATGCAGGTAAAGAGGATTGATAGTAACAGGTAATACCAAGACTGTGAAACTTTTAAGGCATAAGAAGAATAACATTTCCAGAAAGAATTCAGTGTTTGAAAAAGAATGTCTCTGATGTCTGTTCAAATAGATTATTTGTACATGAGTGCTTTTAACTACCAAAATGCAAAGGGGGAAGTGCAGTAGCAAGATTTCACTATGCGTAGGATGATATACTTTAATATTTAAATATGTTATATTTTAACATACGTTAAAATTTGTTTAGCTGAAACTAATTTGTTCAAGCTTATCAGTGGAGGAATTAAATGTTTAAATGTTCCTCCATAATAATCCTCCCAAAATGTAATGTTAAGGAAAGGAACTTAGAATGATTGCCACTATTGGCTTATATGTGCAGCTTCTTATTTGAAGAGTGCATGTACCCATTTGACCTATTACCAACAGTCTGTTGTAATTAATCATATGACTAATATATAACAATCATTAGGAAAGTCTTTGGGGATATGGAATGTCTGATCTTTCATGTGACATATCAGTGGATCTTCTGTTGTGTTGTATGTAACTATACACTATAACTGCAGATGACTTTTTGCTCATCGTTGTAGGACCTGCAACGGGATATTGAACAGCACACAGCAGGTGTGGAATCAGTCTTCAATATATGTGAGATCTTGCTGCATGATTCTGATGCCTGTGCCAATGAGACTGAATGTGATTCAATCCAGCAGACAACAAGGAGCTTAGAACGGCGGTGGAGAAACATCTGTGCCATGTCTATAGAGAGGCGGATGAAGTGAGCCATTATTTCTCTTCTTTCTCAAAAAAACCCCAAAACATGTTAGTTTTTTAAACAATGTCTATGAAAAGCCCAAATAATCTATTCTTGAAAGAAAGAACAGATAAGTAATTTACTGTGTAGGAAATATTAGCTTAGTGCTACCGTTTATGTTCATTGGTCTCTGCTTCATTCTCCATATAAAAAGAAATTATATGAAAATCTCTATCCCTAAACTAAAAACTTCAAAATCTAAGGAAATTGTAGAATCCATTTATTGTCTGGGATGAGAGAATGTAAATGTCAGTGGTTTATTCAGTTTTTTGCTCCTAGTTGTGGTAACTAAAGTTGAGTAAATTATTTAAAACATTTTAAAATGCCTTCAGTTGATATTATTCCAAAATGACAAATTTAATATTTGATTAACTTACATACTTTACTTAGGCTACACGGTACAGATTTTCCGGGCACAGAACATGTACTATATTATATATTTGGTATATGCCTTTTTCTGCCTTTGAAGTATTGTTATATGTCTCTGGGAAAATGCCAGAATGCAAACCAAGACCTCATAGTTAAGATTGAATACTATGTATATCTGATTGTAAACCTGACACTCCTAGTCTTGGGATTTGGGATTAAAAGAAGAAATAGCCAACTGAATTATGAGGAAATAGAATGGAATGCATGCAAATGCACATCCCTGATCTTTCTATAAAACATGTCACAAGTGTTTAAAAATTATCTTTTTGAATCATTTTAATTTAGTACTTCAAGTTAAGGTCACATATATCTTTTTCTATCCAGGAGGAAATAAATTTTAGTTAAAACTTAGTTTGAATTTCTGAATGCTAATGGAAAAGAATATATCCCAGTCAGGATATCCAGTTCTCTGAGCTGGAGTGTTTGATGCCGATTTCATAACATCAGCAATGCCAATGCTAGGAGTATTTCTGAATGCACTTTTTTAGTTGAATTGAGTATAGTTTATTGGATTGGATTTGGATTGGATTATTGGATTGGATTTGGTTTGGTTCTGTTTAGATTGAAACATAATTGAATTTTGATGCAGGACATGAATTTTGATGCAGAAAGAGATTCATATTTTTTATTTTATTTAGATTTCTATGCCGCCCTTCTCCCGAAGGACTCAGGGCGGCTCACAATAAAAAACATAGATAATACAAAAACATATAAAAGGCATATACAACACATAAAACAAATAAAACCAAACAAATACATTATGACATAACAATAACATTGAACATTGAGATATTGAGACAAACATTGAGTATATTTGCAAATAAACTGTTGCTGCTTGTTTCTGCAATAGGATTGAGGCGACTTGGCGACTATGGCAAAAGTTTTTGGAAGATTATTCTCGTTTTGAAGTTTGGTTGAAAACAGCAGAGAAAACTGCAGCTTATCCTAACTCTTCAGAGATTTTGTATGTAACGGCCAAGGAAGAGTTGAAGAAATTTGAAGTAAGAACTCCTTTTGTAGTTTTTCCATCTTTGTGTAAGATGTAAATTAGGCAAATTTACCAAATTGTGATATCAAACATATCCTATATTTTAATTCATCATTTTTCTTGGGTAGCAATTTTCCTCATTATTTTGAATGCATTAATTTTAAACCATTTGGAAAAAAATAATATAAAATACATTTTTTTTCCTCAGGCATTTCAGCGGCAAATTCATGAGCGACTAACCCAGCTGGAATTAATCAATAAGCAATATCGGCGGTTGGCCCGCGAAAATCGCACTGATTCAGCTAACAAGCTCAAGCAGATGGTTTATGAGGGTAATCATCGATGGGACAATCTTCAGAAACGTGTCACAGCAATTCTCAGGAGACTTAAGGTAGTTGCAAACAGGTTTGGAGACAAATGTCTCTGGAGATTCTCAGTCATCCAGGTCATGGTTGTCCCAAAGGTGCTTTTTCAAGAAGCAGCTGGACTTCCTGGTTTAAAGCAGCTTTAAAGAAGCTTCTTGGATGAGAAGTGAAACGTCTTCAAAGAAAAAACAGAAAGTCCAGTTGCCTCTTGAAAAAGCATCTTTGGGCTTGGAGACAAAGCAGATATTAGATAATGTGTTCTTAAGGGAACAAGAGGTTGAATTACGTAGTGCAGAATTGGCAACTTTAAGATACAACTCCCAGAATTGCCTGACCAGCATGCATTTTAAAGTATCTTAAAGTTGCCAAAGTTGAGAAACACTGCTGATGTGGAACCATCACCTACACATTCTGACTTCCCAGGTGAAATTATTTCAGTTCTATAACTTACTCAAATTTGCAGAATTAGGGAGTTGTAGTGTCTGAGAGCAAATTGGTGTAGTGTTGTGGTTAATATAGCAATAGTACTTAGACTTACATACTGCTACATAGTACTTTACAGCAGTAGCGTATTCTGTGAGCGGGTTACAACATCAGCATATTGCCCCCAACAATCTGGATCTTCATAGTACTGACCTCGAAAAGATGGAATGTTGAGTCAAACTTGAGCTGGTCAGGATTGAACTCCAGGCTGTGGGCAGAGTTAGCCTGCAATAGTGCATTCTAACCATGGGGCTCTTACAGTTATATAAGCTATTAGGGCTCTTATAGTCTCCATGCAGGCATCATATATTAGAAAAGATCAAAATGTCCTGGGTTCAAACCCATATTTTGCCATGGAGCTTGCTGAGTGATTTTAGTCAGTTAACAGCCTCCTGATTGTAATGTGCTGTGCTTGTTAAATAATGAAAGAAAACAGTTTCTACCAATCCTTGCCAGTTATAAACTAATTATGGGCAACCTGGTACCTTCCAAACATTTTGTTAAGGACATTCTATAGTCCTCAATCATTGGCCTTGCTGATTGGGTCTGATGGGAACTGAAGTGCAAAATATTTGTTATGCAGTATGTTATCTAACTTTGTGTTAAACACCTTATTGTTATTGTTAACTGATTTGAATGAAGCTAATGATGCTAATATTTCCAATGCTTATAGAGAAGTTAACACTTACGGGCATTTATAAGCTTTAAGAAAAGACTTAGAAAGATTAATAGGCAATTGAATAATGCTGGGATTCAACAACTATAAACCTATCACAAAAGTGACTGCATCAATTTTCCAACCCCTCTAATGAGACCTTGTTTAATATATCTTAAACTAGAGCAAGGGTGTCAAACTCGTGTTGTCACATTGTCACGTGATGTATCATGACTCTTTTCCCCTTCGCTAAACTGGGCGTGGGCGTGGCCAGCACATGATGTATCCGGCCTGCGGGCCACGAGTTTGACAGCCCTCAACTAGAGGTTTTTTTTTTCTTGTTATACTATTTCTTTAGCCCTTGTTTTATATGGAGACATTAGAGCTTCAGTCTACAACCTCCTGCATGCACAAACTTGGTTTCAGTCCTGAATTTAAATCATGAGGAGAACTAAATGTGATTAGAATGTCAAACTAAGAAGCAGGAGATTCAGCTTTGAATCCTTTTTTAGTCATTAAATTCATTCGACCAGCCGTATACATGTATTCAAGCTTAACTGTCTTGTAGGATTGTTATTAGGCATGCAAAAGAATTGCGTATACTGCCCTAAACTCTTTGGCAGGGAAGATAGCTAACTCTAATCATTAGGTTTATATAATTGACTAACAACACTTGAATGACCTTAATCAGAAAGATTACCAGATATGCTCTCTGAAATTTACAGCTTGAGATACAGGGTAGAGTTAATGAAATTTTATTTTTGCTTCATTGGTTCCTGATACCATAGCACATCAACACACTTTAAGATGTTAATAAATAGAAGATTTTTAAGGACTCTGTGTGTTATGACAACTATTGCTTTGAGTATCTGTATTATTTTATTGCCTTTAGCACTTTACCAATCAATGGGAAGAATTTATGGGAACAAAGGACAACATCATCCTGGTGTGGTTAACAGAAATGGATCTTCAGCTGACAAATGTGGAACATTTCTCAAAGAGTGATTTTAATGACAAAATGCGGCAGCTTAATGTAAATAGTGACTTTTTTATAATTGTTTCATAACAGATTGGGTTTCAGATTTCCAAGTGATTATCTGAGCCTGGTGCTTGTATTTGATACCTGTATACCTATTAAGTTCATTTAAATAAAGTCCTATAAATTTAGAGAACACTATTGAAACTGTTCGCTATCTAAATAAAACAAAGCTACATTTAGGATATCTATAGTAATAAGTTTGAGGTCTCTTTTATATTCAGAGTTGACCAATCCTTTCTTACCACCATTCTTGGCCAGTCCGGCTTAAGGATATTTATATAGGAATGTGTATAGGGACCCTACCAGATTCAGAGAATATTCTGCTTTAGCATTTGGCCAAAGCTCACATATAATCAAACAAAAACCAGAAATAGCTTATTGGAAGCAGACCCAAATTGCAAGTCTTGTGTACCTCTGTTAAGTGAGGGAGTGTACATATTCCTTATGCTTTGGGCCTGTACATGTCTCTTAGCCTTTGTTTTGGGGTTAAAGAGACTGGCTTGCCACCAAATCATCTTTCTCTCAGAAACCTGAAAGATCTAGAAAATAATTTGCACCCCATATTTGGTGAGAGCAACTCAGAAGAAGTTTATACTTCCTTGCTAATAGCTTGCAAAACTCATTAACTCTACTATGATGGCACTTCTTCATGCTGGGTTGAAAAAATTCATAAAGCCAAATCAACTAAAAAACAAACTGATAAATTGATTAATAAATTAATATTTCTGTATTCAAGGTTAGAAAAAATAACTTTAGAAAAGGCAGAACTTTTCTTGAAGAGCAGACAAACAGCTTTATTTGCTTTATCTGAGTTAACTTCACCAAACTTTTCCATGCTGAAATATTCTCTGCTTTTCCTTATATGTTCCCATCCTCTCTTTATGAGATTGATTAATCTGAATTGCACTAATTAAGTAATCTGTGCAGTAATACTTAGGAAGCATCATTCTGTCTTTTAAACAGGGTTTCCAGAGGGAAATAATGCTAAACACCAGTAAGATTGAACAGTTGGTTGCTTCTGGATTATATCTGATTCAAAAAAGTGAACCAGAGGATGCCATTATACTTGAAGAGGAGCTAGAAGAATTTTGTAGTTATTACCAGGAAGTGTTTGGCCGAGTAGCCAGATTCCACCAAAGACTGACATCCTGGCATCCAGTAAGAACTAATGAAGTTGTATCTTTGTGGAACCCATGTTGTTTCTTTGCCAATAGATTCATTTTCAAAAGCCATGTAGATAAAGAATAAAAGGCATGGAAGATGTATTTTCCAAACTTCCAATAATGAAAACACTGGGTTTTTTTCCAAATTAAGGAAGGGGTTATTATTATATCCAAAGTGTTATTTCTTTGATTCCAGGGCACCTGGAAACTAAGCAGGTAGTGTCTGATTAATGATTAGATATAGCTCATCTGGGAGGCCTGTCTATATGCTGTGAGTTTTAAAGAGAAGGGATATATATATGCATTTATGTATGTGCTTCCCAGTCTGACAATGTGGGTGTATGGGTATGTATCTGTGTGACAAATAAAACACAGGATGGAATAAGAACACTTAGTTCTAATTAAAGGACAGGTTATTTCTTTTCTAAGGTTTTCAGTAGTTCATGATCTGTCTCCAAGTGGCATATGATTGAATGCTTCAATCACAGTCTAAATAGAGTTGTAACATGATCACCTGACCCTCCAAGGAACTAAAGATCATGTAGAGTTGCAGAAGGCAACCCTTGTCACAGCTGGCTGGGGAATTCTCTGAATTGAAGTCCATCCATCTTAAAGTTGGCAAAGTTGAAAAACACTGGTTTAAAAGAAAGAAGGGAGTGGGTAACTAAGAGTCTATTATAGTTGGGTAGCTAATACATTCAAATAAGTAATCCTACTTTGGAGGATTCCCATTTTTCTTGAACATTAAGAGCACAAAGTAGTTTCGAAAGTAATTCATTTAATACTTGTGTTCAATATCAGAATTTCTGTTGTCTTGTTGAGGGACTGGAAGATGAAAAAGAGTCTTCAGAAAATGAAGCTGATTCAGAACATGTGAGGGGGATGCAAACTGATCCTTGGCCAAAGAAGACAGTTCAGGAGGGGCCACCATCGCAGCAGTCTCTCTGTCACCTCATACCTACTTCAGGGGGTCCCGAGAGGTCTGGCTGTGAGACACCTGTCAGCGTTGATTCCATTCCACTGGAGTGGGACCACACCGGAGATGTGGGAGGCTCTTCCTCCCCTGAGGATGAGGAAGAGGATTCATTCTTCAGCGCACTCTCAGGTAAATTCCAACCACCATCCTATCCAGAAATGTTAATACTCACAAATACACAAAGAGTTATACAATCCAAATGCACAAAAGCAGTTACTCAGCTTTTAATTTTGAACCCTCGGTAATTGAGTTTTGCTGTGCTCCGAATTCAGTCATACCCATTTTATATATGAGATGGAAAGGTAAAATGGAAGCTATTGAGACCTAAGAATTAAAGATGAATTTGTTTAGGCTGCCTTAAAATGCAACATTGCAATTCAAAATATAATTCCAATAATTTGCCCTATGAGAGCCAGTGCAGAAACTGACATGCAGTCATTTGTTAGTATTCATCCCCTAAACATTATACTGTTATACTCTTCTCCAATGAAAAAGCTTTGCATATCGGGATATTAGGGAAGAATATAAAGAAAAAGATACATTGGACATACAGAAATGCATTATAACACATAAATTGCCTACAAAATCAGAACACTTGGCAGAACAAAAATTCATATATGAGAAAAAAGGGGGATGGAATTAGGATGAGAGTGAAAAAATTAAGAATGGATGGATGGAGAAATGAACATATTTATCCATCATATCTGAGCAGAACAATTTCACTCTACAACTGTGGACAGTGCAATATTTTTGAAGGAGAGGAGAGATTCTCAGTTTGGCAATAAACTATATCTGACATGTTGACTTGAAATATTTTTATTTGTGACTCTGGAAAACTACTATTAGTCATATTGTACTGTTTTGCATAATACTGACAAATAGACCTGCTATAAAATAATATGCTTAGGTTGGTAAAGCATCATTGCATGCTGAAAACTACCATGTCAAGTGAAAAACTTAGCATAGTCCTTCCTGATATGCTACTTACTTAAAGCAAGGAACTTGTTATGCTGATAAACATGTAGGGGTAAAAATGAACCTTTTCTCTTTCTCTATCTCAATACCTTTTTGTTCAATTTGTTCTTATTTATTTTCTTTGTTAATCAAATCTATGCACTGCCCTCTTACTATCTAAGTGACTTGGAGTAGTTTACAAATTACATTCAGCAAAGCTTTAAATGTGGAGATGGGAAAGCAAGAAGTAATTGTGAGAAAAAAACAATGCTGTGAATATTTCACCCTGGTAGATGTTCCAATTTCCTATTTCCCATGTTGACTTCCCAGGTAGAAAATCAAGTGGGAAATTCTGTGAATTGGGTAGGAGACACTCTATATATGTACTACTTAAGGAGAAAGTGATCCTTCTCCCTTCATGTATTTGCAGTTGCCGCGTATACTTTAAAAAAAATATTTCAGAAGGCATTTTTAAAATACGAATGTGGCTTTCCCTGATCAGAGCCCTGCTGCAATCATTGTTTGAAAGCCTTATATTTGTGGTCTTTCCAATGTCAACAAACATTGCAGGAAACAGAAATCATAAAACTAATAAAGAAGAAACCATTGAGGGCCTTAGTCCATTTCTTTACAATATCCCTTTTATCTATGTACATAGTGGCCTTTTCTTCTTTTGCCTTTTCTTCTTAGAACTATTAGGAAAATTAACAGTTTTTTAAAAAAAAATAGTAAAAAAAGAGATGAACAGTGGATATTTTTATAAGGCCATGTAGCTAAATGGCTGCTGCCTTTATACTTTACTTCAGGGCATTTTGACCACTAGTTTTATTTGGAAAAAGAATGCTCAATTAATACATATTTAACAGGATCCATCTGGGGCTGCTGTAATGCTACATTCTTGTATGGTGGGAAGGGAAGAGTGAACAGACTCTTTTGCAAAGCAAATGGTGACGTTATTCTTTTTTCAGATGTAGAAATCACTGAACATCCTGAGGCATATCTTAAAATGACCACAAAAGCTTTGAAAGCAGCTTCTGGTAGGCACCTGCTACTGCATGTGTCTCAACATGACAGTTTCCCTGTGCCACACGCTGTGCTCTTCACACCTTTCTCATATGCAGGTTTCTGATTCCCTAGCTTGTATCAACACCATGCACCAATTGGCTCATGGTGGGTTCTCTCTCTCTTTTTTTTTTTTTGTTTATTTGATGCTACACCATCCCCACATGTCTCTACCTAAGTTAAGACGATACATTTTTAGTTCTCCATACCAGTATAAAAGCATCAAGGCCTTTGCTTGTTCCTCACAATGTGGCATGCATCGACAGTTTCGCTGGTTCTTTTCACCTGTAGTTGGGACAAGGACAACTTAGCTTTGCTTTAAAGCTCCCTGTGCCATTCAGTTTAGGGTCTGACAGGATAATCAGGATCCTTCTTTATATTAGTAGCCTAAAATGAATGAGCACTCATTACCCTTTAGAAAAACTAAGGTTCAGATAACTTTCTTGAATGGAACCTGATACAAATATTAAAATCTTAGTTAACCAGTCACATTCTCAGCCCAAGAAGCTGAATATGTATTGATGTTTCAGACAGAAAAATTGAGTGGCATTTCTCCAAAAGTCTAATGGTTAAAAAAAAAATCTAATGCACTAAATAATTACCATTAGCTGACCTATACTGCAATCCCCAAAGCTGCCTCCTGAAATAAGCTACCTCATTCTGCTTTCTGCTGGGGCCATGCATCAAGCCCAGAGCGCTTTTCAACCTTTCCCAAACTCTTCTTTTTTGATGGTGGTAAGAACTCATATTTTCTTCGGGCATTTTCAGAAAAAAATATATATCCTCATAACTGCATGGCTCTCATTTCACTGCCCATGAAACACTGCTGAAAGATGTTTGCAAACAAGCATGCTTTGCAAAACAAATGGCAATATGTTCCATTTTTTGTCATGCCATCCTTCCTTCTCTGTAAAATTGCTTTTAATTATTTTTTTTTTCTCCCTTCACCCTTACATCTAATTTTCTGTGGCTTTCTTTTACCATGTTGCACAACAGGGAAATCTCCTGAAACTCACATATGGCATCCTTCAGAACACCCAGTTTGCCAAAAGCATTCATACAACCAGGAAGAGATGGTTAGAAGTGTCTTATCAAACAACGAAGATTCCAGCACATCCTACAAACCAGGCAATGTAAGTCTGGAGTGCATATAGAGCATTAAAAAACAGGGTTACATTAGCTGGTAGCAGACAGGCTAACTAAATGTTACATACATATAAGATAGTGGAGCTTTTTCAAGACAAGAAAATTTGGAGAGTGGGATATCAAATTATATTCCATTTATAAATTTCTCAATAAAGAATAGATGGTTGTGAATCTGTGCTATAAATGTGAGAAGATGAGATTGCCAGAAGACTTATTTACTTTCTATTCTGTGTATTTCAGGTGAAACCACTCAGCACTAGGAGTATGGATGACATAAAAGACATTTCTAGGATCTTGCCTAATAAAGATTCTCAAGATGGCCAGAACTTCATTAGTGTTTCAGCCATAGAGAAACAGCCAGGTATGTTAGCCATGGTTCCTGTTATTTTTTAAAATATATTTGTTTACCTGTGAAGGTAACAATTATTTAGGATTTAATTTTTCTCCAGTGTAATAGCATCATCGAAGTTAAATTTCTCGTAACTGAAAAATGGGGAATAAATACATAAATGTAAGCTCTTTAAATCTCAACAGAAAGACAAAAGGAACAGAAAAGAGGCAACTGTAATATGAATAGATGCTATTACAATGATTAATTTAAATTACAATAATCAGAATTTCTAATATACAACGGAAAGATGATCAAAGAGATGAACAAACTGAAATTAAGATTAAAAAAGCAAGGGAATTTGACAGAAAAAAAATCAAGCATTGATCAGACCAAACGACCTCCCAAAACGTTGAGATGTTCAACTTATGCTGAAACATCATTACGAAAGGTCTAAATGGATTTCCCAAGTGACAAAAATTTCATAATCTAAGCTTTATAAAGGTCTATTATATGTTCTTATTCCTTCTACTCCAGATTTGATAGGATAGTACCTTGAGTAAGTAGTTGGGAAGGAGGACATTAAATGAAATAGTGCTTCTGGTCCCAAAGGTGTCTCTGCCTTTATTTCTGGGTTAATGTTCACACACAGGAGAATTCGGCTGATAATAAATTTCTAATTTAGAATAATTCTTCCTCTAAATACACTTTTTGGAAGTTAAGTTATAAAAAGCAGTGTTGCTATTTTGCATGTTTTCTCTTTGTAGGAAAATTTAATTCATGGGAAAAGTCAACGATACACCACACTAATGTTCTGAAGGGGTATGACCCCCTCCTACCATCTAACAATTCTGCCATCACTTCATCTCAATTTACTCCACTGTGCACTGCAAATGAGTTGTGAAAATAGTATGATTACCAAAAAAAACCCTATAGATAATGTATTTACTGTAATATTAGTAGAGGCACAACCCTTAAAATGCTATCCTGAAATTAACTCAGTCTTCATTCTCATATAAATTTATGAAAATAAATAAATAAATAAATAAATAAATAAATAAGTAAATAAATAAATAAGTAAGTAAATAAATAAATAAATAAATAAATATTGTAACTAGCATTTGTGTTTGTGAGACTAGTTGAGTTGAATTCAAGGAGACCAGCATGTGCCCAAAATAATGTTGATCTGACCCAAAGTTTTTTGTTTTAAACTGAATAATTTTGTATTAAACTGCAGGGACTATTGAGAGATGGGAACTCCTTCAAGTTCAAGACCTAAGCAACAAGCTGAGAATGAAACAAACATGGCAGCAGTGGCAACAGCTGAACGATGACCTTACCAACATTGATATTTGGCTGGATAAAATGGAAGAGGAAATGGAGGGGTTGCAGGAGGAAGAACCACAACCAGTCAACAGTATTCAGGCCATAGAGCAGAGAGTCAAGAAACTGAAGGTGATTAAAAAAAAAGCTGAAAAAGAAAAATAATCTCTTTGATGAACACATGCAATTTATTGCTGATTCAGACAGACTGCCTACTAGCCTTGCAATCTTTTTTTCCCCAACAGTAGATATTCAGATGTTGCTTGGTACTTCTTTCATGTTGTCTAATATAGGTCCTCGACTTACGACCACAATAGAGCACTAATATAGGTAGTCTTTAACTTACGACCACAATTGAATCCAAAATTTCCATTGCTAAGCAAGACATTTAAGTGAATTTTGGCCCATTTTTTACCTTTCTTGCCACAATTGTTAAGTGAATCACTGCAGTTGCTAAGTTAGTGACACACTTGTTAAATGACATTTGGCTTCCCAAATTTTGCTTGTCAGAAGATCGCAAAAAGTGTCTGAGCTAAGTTTGGTTGAAGTTTGGTCTGCTCAGAGATGATGCAGTGAAATAGCTTGTGTTTTGAAAGGGTGTTGGGCAATTCCTATTATGGCTTAATGGCTTTGCCCTGTGTTGGATCTTAAGTGAGGGTATTTGCTTATGAATAGAGCTATCTAGTTCTCAATAAACTCTTTATCTCTTAAGTGCTGTCATCTGCTCAGGGCTATTAACAAAGGTGGGGGCTGCTTCTTGTCTCCAAGAGCATGTTTCTCCATTCTTACTTTAGGGAAATATAATATTCTACCTTTTTACACACACAAGGACACACAAGGACACACATTCCTTGTGTGTCCAATCACACTTGGCCAATAAAGAATTCTATTCTATTCTATTCTATTCTATTCTATTCTATTCTATTCTATTCTATTCTATTCTATTAATATTTCCTACAATATTTCATTCTTCTAGGAGAGGGGTGGGTGCTAACTTTCTACAGTGGTTTAGCTAAGATGGTCTGGGTCAATCAGAGTCCAATCTTAGTCATTGGAAAGTCACCTCTCAGCCCAGCCTCCATCGCGGGATTGCTATGGTGGAGAAAGTGGTGGAGGAGGTAGTCCTATGAATATTGCACTGAGCTTCTGCAGTAAAGGTATATACATCTAATAAGTGGAAGGATTTTTTTTCCAACCTTATTTTGGTGCTGCTGCTTAAAATCACAGTTGGTTGCTTTTTTTTTTTTTTTTTGCAAAGAACTCAAATTTGGGTTTTTTTTCCTCATCAGGATATGTTTAAAGCCTATAATAACTACAAGGCCCTTGTACTGTCTGTTAATCTGACCAGCAAAGATTTCAAGCAACCAGATAGCACTGGATGCAAGGAGCTTCAGAACAGACTTCGACGGGTAAATTTACGATGGGAGAAGGCAAATATTTTACTGGAAACCTGGAAGAAGAATTTACAAAAAGCTCTGATTCATTGCCAGGTAAATAGCACAATAGCACATTATGTTTGTACCTTATTATTAACAAGTTAAAATTACTAGGTTAGCAAATTCCTTTGAACAGTCAGCCTCTATGTTTGCTCAGTGGCCATTTAAAATTAAGATGAACGAATAGTGGTTACAGCCAGTCCTTGGAGTTCTGGCCATCCCAGCAAACCATTCCCCCATAGTCACATGATCTCAATCTAGGCACTTAGCAACCAATTCACACTTCAAGTCAGTTGCAGTGCCCTGCAGTCACATTAGCACCATTTGCAACCTTCCCTGACAGCTTCCCCAGAAAGTCAATGGGGAAGCCAGAAGGGAAAATCACAAATCACTGGGGCAATGTTCTCTCATCTTTGTACTCTATCCCACAGCCCTGTCTTGTGCATCCAAACTGTGCCTATTGTGCATTCCCTCACATCGCATGCTTCCCGACCCACATTACATTCCTTTGCACTTCATTCACCCTCATCAACCCTCACCATGCGTCTTGCACACCATTGCACACCATCCCCAACTCACACTGCACCTCCGCTACACACCTTCTCACTTTGTCTTCCCCATCCAGCACTAGCTACCTACCTAAGATTTGCAATTTCCTGCCGTCATGACTTTGGCTGTGGGAAGTTGGCAGGAAGTTGCCTCATCTAACAACACGGGATTTGGTTAACGATGGCAATTGGAACTTCAGGAATTGCCCTTGCTAAGCAGTACCGTTGGATTTTACAACTGCTTTGTTTAATGATGAAAATTCCAGTCCCGATTGTAAGTTGGGGACTACTTGTAGTTTTAATGATTCAGATGCCATAAAGTTACATCTTGAGGTTACTTAATGTGTTTTTATATGATTATTTTCTGAAAAGTAAGCACTTGTTTCTGCAGGATTTTCATGAACAGAATCAGAAACTGCTGCTGTGGCTGGCTGCTGCAGAGACACGGAGGCACCAAGCACGAGTTAAAGAGCCAAATGCTGATCCTCATAGAATACAGGAAAGTCGAAAGAAATTAATGGTAAATTTGAAAAAAAAAAAAACAACCTGAAGCATCTAGAGGAAAATTATTGCATCTCTGTTATATTCAGCACTATGCACTGGGCCTCCCTTTGAACAACGGGACTTGTTCTACTCCCCATTAGAGAGCTCATAAATCTGTTCCATAAATTTCATTAAATCACCAAATCAGATTTGAAAATGTACAGTGGGAAGCAGATTCTAGATCAGGGATGTCAAACTCGATTTCATTGAGCGCCGCATCAGGGTTGTGTTTGACCTTGGGGGGGCAGGCGGTGTGTGTGTGGCCAGGGTGGGCATGACCAGCTCAACATCACTCATGTTAGGGGCACTTGTGGTGGCCAAGTGCTAAGGCAGGACTTCCCTCAGACCCTCCCTCACTCTTATTATAATCTCCTTCCTTCCTTCCTTCCTTCCTTCCTTCCTTCCTTCCTTCCTTCCTTCCTTCCTTCCTTTCCTTCCTTCCTTCC